>JXTB01000051.1:468369-545376 GCA_002914805.1 Parasponia andersonii
ATTCAAATCAAATTCAAATTCAAACAAATAACTAATTATCTCATAAATAGTTTAGTAAATATCTAACCAACTATTTTGAATTTGAAAATTTTAAAATTTATCACATAATATTTAATTAAAAATTATATCTAATTAAAATTTTAAATTGATTTTGAATTAACTCTTAATTTTGAAAATTTATATTTTAATCGAATTAAAATATGTTTAAGATATAAATCTTATCTATCTATTTAATTTAAAATTTTAATTTTGGTTGTTAATTAATTCCTTATTTATTTAAATTGATTTCCTTAAATAGTGAGATCTCATCCATATTTAAATTTGAAATCAAATCTGTTTAAATATGTAATCCTATCCATATTTAAATAGTCATTTATAAATTTTCTTAAATCAAGTGATCTTATCCTTGATTTGAATTTATTTAAATTGAGGATCTTATTCTTAATTTAAATCCTTCCATAAACTAAGGACTTCATCCTTAATTTAAATTTAAATATTTAAATTTCAAAATTAGAGAATATAGGATTTTCTGATAGAATCTTATCCTATCATATTAGTTAGCAAATTTGAATTCAAAAATTAGAAAAGATAACTAATTCAAATTTCCTAAACTACCTCTAATTCGAAATTCAAATCAGGAAATTTTAAAATATGAAATTATTTAAAAAAGGATAATCTGACGTCAACGGCACCGAGGTGCCGATCAGAATACCGCCGCATAGTTTGGAACAAGCATAAGGTCCGAATGGGAAACTATAACCAGGACAATCCTCGGGATGTCATGCGGCCACGCTCAGGATAATCTCGAGCGCCGACGGGCTCGCATAACGCTATGCAGTCTTGCTCGGGACAAATACTAAGGGACAACAGGCTCGTGTAGATTTCGACAACAAGCGTATGAGACGGCATGCATGTGGCTACGGAGGTGGGGCAAAGTGGTGCGACTATGGGTACGAGACATCGTTGCATGCGGACGTGTAGTCATACCCATGTACGGCATAAAGAACGGGTCCTCGGGGATGTCGCGCAGTCACTTACGGAACTAATTCCGCACGCCAATGGGTCACACACGACATTGGCATAGCTACGGGCATGGGATGAAGTGACCACAAGAGTGGGCTGATACCCATGCAGCAAGCGCACGGGGTGCCACCCGCATGGCTAAAGCATATCTTGTGTGCTTAAAACCAAAGCTTATCTAATGTGCTTTGGTAGTGCACTTTCGTGCACTACCATTAGTGGCCATGCGCAAGACCATTATGGTCTTGCATGGTGGTAATATGGGTCTTGCGTTGGCAAGACCTAACGTGTATATGGCTAGGGTACCCTAGCCGCCAAAACAACTTCCATATTTTTTTTTAAAAAATCCAAAATTTTAAAAATCTTTAATTGGAGAAATAGTTTTTCCCAAAAACTAAAACACAATTAAAGATCAAATCGTTTTCTATGAACACTTTTATCAAGAATATGCTAGAATGAAAATCAAAAATATATCACATGATCATAAACTCATAGTAACATCTAATTGATTATGATTTAAACTCATTGAATCAATCAATCATTATACATAGTAGGGCATACTCATAAACATGAACAAGATCAAACATAATCAAAGAGATTATTATGGAAATTATAGATCATCAAACTTTAAGAGAATAAACATGAACAAGATATGCTAGATCATCGAAAACCTTTGCTCTTGATACCAATTGCTAGAAATTCTGAAAAATAAATTTCGAAAAATGATTTTTTCGAAAATGATTTCCGCAGTTTTGTAAAAAAATTAAGAACGCAGTAGAATGAGTATTTTAAAATTTTTCTTAAAACTTTATAAAACAAAAACATAGGAACGTTGATCTAACATAAATCAATTTGTGGAGCTTAGTTTAGATAAAACCTGGAAGCACTTCACAACCATTGAGCCTTCCCGTCTATTTTCTAGAGCCTATTGAATGATCTGGTGTGTGGGCACTTTCTTGATTCCCAACGATTGATGAGCGAATGATCTAGAAGATGATCTTTCTTCTCCTTGAGTGCACGTCTACGACCATGGGTATCTCTCCCTTAGTGGCCATAAACGAATATGAGACTTCTCCCACGGTGGCTCGTCTCTCCCACTCTCTCTTTTTCTCTTTGTCACACAAAAAAGCACAGTTACTGTGCATGAGTGGTGTGTAAAACACTTCTTGATAGGCATAAGAGAACTTTTCTCTTAAGTATTTAAAGAGATGTAAACCCTAATGGGCTTATTGGACTCAACTGACCATTCAATTAGTTATTGGGCTATGCGTGAGCTAGACAGAGGACCTTATAGATCCAAATAATCTAAGCTCCAATGGGCCAACTATCCATAATCATAATTAACTCTAACTATAATTGGGTCTTGTCCATTAAAATTGGGGTACTTCACGATAGGCCCAATATTGCACTCTTAGACTAAATGTCATTTATTTTATGTGAAGCTAATTAACACTTTAATTAACTTGATCCATTTAGCATATACTATACCTGCAAACATACCCTCGATGCAATACCGTACTAGTGAGGTAGTGAGGTGAAATTACCGTATTACCTCTCTAGTACATATTTACCTTTGAGTTGCCATTTTTCATCTAATGGATAATAATTGATTACAGTGTTTGTAACTGCCCATACAAATATAAAATTCACAAAGTGAATACCTGGCGCCTAATTTTTTATTATCCAAGTCCTTGAAAAAACTCAAAGTGACATTATAAGCATGGTGTCCAATTCATGAAAAGCGTTTTCGTCAATTCACAAATCTTATCTTCCAAGATACCAGAGTTTAAACCATATTATCGGAACTAGTCCTTTAGCAAAAAGATAAAACTCATGAAAGCAAGTCCGACAATCACTAAGATTTAGGTAATCTTGCAATAGTGCTAGATTAGTGAAAGATAGAATAAGATTTAGGTAATCTTGCAATAGTGCTAGATTAGTGAAAGATAGAATATTGAGTTACGACACTTAACCTCAAATTCTATTTTCACTTGGTCCAGTTCAATGCACTTATAACTTTCTTATAACGCACTAGTATTTCTATCCGAAGTCAGACACTTTGATGATTGGAGATTTCATCAATCCCGTTGAAATAGACAATACTATATTCTATGGCAAAATAAAGTATTGCATCTTTATTTGCATAATGTGAACTTTTAATTTAGACATAATGAAATAAATAATTTAGTCTCCCACATGTGAACACTTCACTTGAACAATTATTTATTACTCATTATTAGTCATAGAAACTTTTAGACATTTGCATAATAGAAAACATAAACATCACATGTATATAATTGAGACATAATATAGAATTTATTAATAACGAATGGATAACACTTAAATCTAATAAACATTATTTAAAATGCCAAACAAAGATACTGCTTTCTAGGGCATATTCCCAACAATATTAGGGACGAAAAGGGCAACGTATGTGTCTTTGTTGTAATGACACCATTATGACGGACGATATCAAATGTCTATTTCCCTAAATCAATAGACATGCCCATCCTAATAACATACAAAAATCGAGCATTAGCAACTCTTATTTCGTTGGTTGTTCCTCCCATGGAATACCAATTGCACTGCCAAATTTTATGGAGTAATTAATACCAAGGATTGAGACATTTCCATTCAAAGACACTAGAGTTTGGTCAGGGTATATCAATTTCGGCAAGTTTAGAGGCTACCATATTGAGGTCTATGTCACAAGGATAATCTAGGTTTTTTATTTCAACTAGCCCGAATACTTTGTTAATGACTTGAGGGTAAGATTCAACAAATTTGCCTCTAAAATATACCTTATAGTAAAAATTATTGTCACTACATTTGATGCCATCATCATAGTTAGCATAGAACTCCTTCACTAACTTAGTGCATGGAAATGGAAGATCTTTGATAGTCTTAACCCAACTGCGATCTTCAACCAATTGCTTAAGTTTAAGTTCATTGAAATTATCTATTTCTACATTTGTCTCAAACAGAGTAGGATGAAGAATAGTGTAGTCATTGTAAAATCTTTCCTTTTATGATCATAAAAATAAAAGTTCAGAGCTTCAGGTATAGATCCATATTTTCCTCAAGTCCGCCGATATGATTGGGAGAAGCGACCGTCCATATATGGCCTGGATGTAGTTTGAGCTTCTAAGGATCCATATTTGTTCAACATTTCAGTTGGTCTCTGTTTAGCCTTTGAAGTTTCAGCATCATTGAAGCCTTCGATAAGTGAAATGGGTTCCGTTATTCCTTCTACAAGTGAAGGTGCAACATTGCTTAAGCCTTCCATCAGTGAATGTCATGGTAAAAATTCATTCATGGTAACAATTCCATAGTCCTTTTTGCCTTTGAAGTTCTAGAGTCGTGGATGCCTTCCATAAATGAAGGTGGTTTAGTGGTGGGTTCCAAGGTCATTTCTACTCCTTAAGTCCTACCCACATTTTCACTCATCGATGGTGAATATGGAGGAGAAGGTTCGAGAGCATGCTCATAGATTCCATTGGTTGGGCTCCTCAGATTTGCCCTTCTTTTGACTCAATAATCTGCCATAATCCATTTGTATTTGACGCAACATTTCATAGCAAGAATATACTATGCTTTTTTTTTTAGCCTAACAAATTTTTGATCTTGATAATCCATTTTGGTATAACAATGGTTGGGGTTTTGGAGAATATTGCAGAAGATTAATTTGGAACATAGATACTTGGTAGAAAACTTGTAATAGAGGGAGACATAGAGACTAAGTCCAGAAATATACTGACAAATTCGAACAGTTACATAACAAGGCAAAGAATTATTGTTTGAAAATGGGAATAAAGTTGTGTTGGGCTGCCGGACATCAAGTCCAGCATAAAAAATATAATAATTTATGTTCTCTTTTTCGGGAGAGTATCACTTAAGTCTATAACCCTAAAAATAACGAACTTTAAATACACCATATTATAAGGCCTAACCAGGAAAAGTTTGACTTCAATGTTGTAAATGAGTTACTTTATTATAGCCTCATTAAAAATAATGGACTTATATATAGACTAGCATGATAACACATGCCTAATGCACGTGTAGGCACGTGTTCAACTAATACTAGTAGAGTTTTTGATACATATAAATTGTACATTAATCGTACCTAAGAAAAAAATAAATAAGTTCTCTATATTATCCTTATTTTATTAAATTTCAAAGAAAGGTAAAATAAACATAAAGGGTATAAAAGACATAATTTTATGTTGAAGTGGTGCATGGCTGCTTATTCTCTCTATGTTTTATATATATATATATATATATATATAGTCATATATAAAGAAATCTATATTATTACGATCATCTCCCTAAATTCAAATCAAATGTATATAAATTCTTTCATTTAAATTTATTGTGAAGGATATCCATACTAAATTACAAGCAATTAAAGTTAATAGGATATTAAAATTATATTTTCCAATTTTTTCCATTGAGTAATTTGAAATTGATAAATGAAGTTAAATTTTTATAGATTCATAAAATAATAAGAATTAATAGCAGAAAAAATATATTTTGTAAATAAAATGAATATATAAAATACAAAATAGTATTTATTTTAGTATGTACACATTCGAGCAAAATTCAAAAAGTGTATGCTAAATTTGTCATATCATGCTAAAGTTAACAACTATAATTCTTTTTAATAATTGTAATCTAAAAATAAATTGAACCACCAAATAGTAAATTATTTGAAAAGATAGGTTATATATACAAGGGATAACACTGCCATGCATGCATGCATACATGCAAGAGATATAGGTACCTATGTAATCTCTTATGTTCTACATGAATAACAACAATAAAAAAAATTATTTAGGTACGACATGGAATATTCCATATGGTAGTTCTAATTTCGACTTTGCTTTTACCATAATGTATTTTTTTGACTTTGCTTGCCATATATATTTTTTCTTTAGGAATTGATTTAGTATAATAATAAGTAGGCAAATATTCATGCATAGATTCAATCTTTATTACATTATTGTCCTCTTGACTTATATTTTTTTCCCTTATCAATTTTTTCTCTATCTCCAATGTTGAATAGACTTAAAAAAAATCAATATACAGGACAGAGCGAAAATTGTACTTTAGTAGGGGGCATGATTTAACTAAAAAATATTCAAATAAAGAAAGACATTGCTCACCCTATTATATGTGTATATATACATAGGGACGTTTATGTATAAGATTGATGCTCATACTCTAGAAAGTTACTAACTATAAAAAAATACAAACAATTCAGATCCTAATTAAGCTATAGTTTTGAAACCAATGTGAATTGGTAATTTTGACCTAAAAAAATTAGAAACGGCAAAATTTCCTCAAATTATCGTTTTTAAGAACACTAATATACAATATATGCATATAAATCAGACTATATATGTATATATTAAATAAAATTTTCCCGAAAATTTAGTGGGGCCAATTGCCCCCACTTGTCCCTAAGTAGCTTCGAGTATCAGGAATATAAGTGTTTTACCAGGAGTTAACTTTATAAATCGTCTGTCATACTTTCCATATCCCTTGATAACCAAATTTTAATATTTCGAATAATAGCTACTTTTGATCTTAAAAATAATTTCTAGAGTCAAATTCAACAAAAAATAATAATAAATTACGGGTTTGGAAATAATTATGTGAAACAAATAACATGTATCTTTTCACAAAAATTACTTTAACATACAGTGCGAATCTATCTTATTTATACATTCCGCTTTGATTCAATATGGCCTTGATAACTTTATTCAGCAATAAGTTGACCAGCTGTTGACATAGTTTCGGATTATACATTCAATTACCTAATGAAAATCATATTCACTATTTGATCAATGTTATTTGACTAATTAAATGGACATATATATTGTCTGTATATATTTCAAACAACTCACAATTTACTCTATCATACATTCAAACATCATGCACATATAGGTCAAGGTGCATACACCAAAATTAGTAGTCATTTCAAAGTTCCATGATATATTATACCTATCAAAACTGGGTACCAAACAAAAAACTACATAGAATAGAAAGGACCTAGTACTAGAATAGTACCACATGTAAATCTAGTTTAGATATTAACAACATATACACGATAAAAAGAGATTATGAAACCAATATATTCTTCTACCTTTTCTCCCATGTCTGACTAAAATTTTTCCAACCCATATTCGATTGGTCCAAAGCATTCAACCCACTTTACCTTAATAGCCCTTTTGTCGTCCTCCACTCCTACTTTCTGATGTTAGTGAGATGCAATTAGGGTTTTCTTGGCTCGATTTATACTCTGCGCTCATGTAGTGATTACCCTGTTGCACTACATCTGAAAAAAGATGCTCATCAGTCTCAATCTCAGTAATTAAACTGGCTATAAACTCCTCGATCGAACTGATATTGTCTCTAATCTTTCGAAGCTTAACATCCTTGGCTTGTATATCCCACATTGAAGGAATCAAAATACACACAATCATTGAGAAAGGCAATAAATTCTAGGATTTATATAGCAAATAATATATTTTGTAATTTTTCCTCTCTATGTGTAGGATGGAATGATAGAACTCGTAGGTTTCACTCGCTTTATATGAAAAATAAGCGTTGGTGGGTTTTAGTAATTGGATTGCTTAGAATGTATCGGTTCAAAGAAAAAGGATGGATGATAAACAACTATACTGACGTCATTGTTCCTACTATCTGATTTTGTTTTTTCCAATATTAGGGTTTTGATTCGACTGGCCATCATTATCTGAACTGCTATTTCGAGTACCAATGAACATCACTCCTATTCAAATATTCTTAGCTTATGATATACCAACAAAAAAGGGAGGGTTATGTGTATTTATAAGATAAGCATGATCATTAAACAATTGGAAGAAATGAATTTACAAACTGACACCGTTGTTATTTGTGTCCCCAAATGTGAGATAAATGACCAAATAAATAAGTAAGCATCTGCAACAGTCACATTATTAGGTCAGGGAGCATGGGTTTCCATATGCCTTTATACACATAGATGTAATCATTAAGGATATGTAATCATTAAGAGAAAATGTGATAATCATTGTTTCAGTTGCTTCGTAACTGGGCATAAAACCAAAACGATTACACGCTAATCAATTACCATTACTCTTTACACTTACATGCATAAGTCCTTTTATAAATCCAACGAAGCCCTCTTAATTACCACTTATTTCTCCCCATTACGATTCATATACTCACAGCTTTTATTTTTCATGGCAAATATTTAATTTAAACATAAATTTAGTCCTTGGTTACGAAACTATTTAGACTTTAAATTGTGTGCACCACTTAAAAATAGAAATATATATATATATATATATATTCACAATTGCATCAATCACTATACTACCCTTAATATTTTTTTTTTATATAAAATGTATGCAGAGTTCAAAATTTCAAATGCACTTGTCTGGACATATTCTCTGGTTTAGATACTCTAGTAATTAAGACTTCATTTTCAAAACTATAATTACTATTAGCCATAGATGTTAAGAAAATTTAATATCTTCATTACGGGCATCTTCAACATTGCAACAAATTGGTACAAAACACCATTTTGGTGTTAAAAATCCTCTTCAATGCAACGCTATCTTTTACACCAAATTTGGTATAATAAATTAAGTATAATACTTACCAGATTTGGTATAATATTATTCAAACTTTTTTATTTCTATAATAGCCCCCACCGTTATAACTTCTTATAAATTTATTCCCAATATATCCTTTTTTACTAACCTTTATTATCTATAATGATTTAATTTATTTCATATTTAATTTCATGTGATTATAATTTAAACTAAATAATACAAGTATTAATAATTATTAAAATATAATTACTCGTTAAAATCTCTGATCTAAAAATGTAATAATATGTGGAAAATTAACCCTAAATGCTAGTATAAACTAAAAGTAATTTATTAAGACTATGCATATTTGCATAACATTAACTACAACCAACATCAAAATTCAAATTATTCACATCTTAACACAATTACTACTCCCATAATTGACATAAGTTGGCAATTGACTTCAAATTAAACCAAAATTACTAGACAGTAAATATCAAACCAAAATATAGAGAACATATTAGAACTTGGTCAACCTATGCTTCCACCATTCACCACATTGATGACCACCTCAGACGTAACAATTTTTGCAAACTTTATTCACTACACCATCATCTTCATCAGAGTGTTTACTGCTAATGCCATCTATAACATCATCGAGTCACTACCTGATGAGTCTTCCATAGACTTAGGTGACTCCTATGAACCACAATAGGCAACAAATGAAGCTTCAAGACGAGCAAGTTTTGTCTTCACATTAAGCTCAAATTTTCTTCTGCATTTGTAAGCTTTGATGCATGCCTCTTCTTCCTTTTTTTATAGTGGTGAGAACTTGTTCCAGCTTCTTAAATAATTTGTATTGCCATTTATGTGTCGTCTTTCCTGAAGTTTTCAACTCCCTAGACTCAGAAAAAGGAGGGGCCTTGCCCCAAACTGCATCAGGACCTCATGGTTCCTTCTACTTGGTCTTCTTCATAGTTGACTTCATTATCTGGCTGAGTTTTCCAACATTGTCAGTGTAAAAATGCCTCAATTTATAGGTATTGACAATGTGATATATAAGGGATGAAAAGGGTAACAAGCGTGACTCTAATTTGATGATACCAAAGTTGTACACAATATCGAATATTTATTTTCCTAAGTCAATTAACATGCATGTTCCAACGATGTAAAGAAAGCTAGCAGAATCGACAGATATATAGTGGGTTCCTAGTCCTACGAGATTCCAATTGCCATGGCATATATTAAGGATTAATTTATAGCGAGAACTTAGATAAGGATATTCGAATCCATGAGAACTTGGCCATTCCATATTATAACTAGCCAATTCAAAGGTTGCAACGTTCAAGTCTATGTGACAAGGATAATCTAGATTTTCTATTTCAGCAAGGCCAAACACCTTGTTCATGAATTGGGGAGAATATTCAATAAATTGTCCTCTATAGTACAGCTTATGGTAAAATTTGCTCCTAGGTTCTTTAACACCCCTCTCTAAATTAGCATAGAACTCTTAAACAATTTTAGTCATGGGAAAGAGAAGACCTTTAATTGTCTTAACCCAACAACCTTGTTCAACCAATCGACGGAGTTCAAACTGAGGGAAATCATCAATTGCTACATTTCTCTCAAACAGAATAGGATGCAAACTAGCATATTTTGTGAAAAGTTTGTATTCCTTTTGTCAAAAAAATAAGTTGACAGCATCAGAATCATATAAATTGCTTAACTTGGCTTTACCGGAGACCCAACCATTAGTTTGTGATTTGTTTGACTCATGTGCATATGTACTCCTAGTCATCTTCTGACATATTGTCGATGAAGATAGAGGCATGGGCTCTGGCATCAGTCCTTGGTGAAAACCTGGAGGTGTGGGCTCTAATATCGGTCCTGCGTGAAAGGCTAGAGCCATAGGTAACAATGTCACTCCTTCTTCAATAGACAGAGGCATGGATTCCAGTTTCGGTCGTCGACCTAAAAATTTGGGCATTGGTTTCGATGTATGTACTAGCTGTAAATATCAAGCCATGGATTATGGTATCCATTCAGATGTTGAGGTGCCAGACCACTTGTTCGATAGGAGGCAACAAGGATTGGGTTTTGGGTAAGCCAGTGAAGATGAAAATCTATCCCAATATGCCATTATCGTGCTGTCATACAATGGCCACGTACTCCTATTGTCTATATATTTGGTTCTTAAATAGTGCTTATTGTTTGAAAAAGGAAAAAATTTTCTAACAGATGATGGAAGAGATTGGTGGTTCAAGAGGACACTACAATAAAACTTAAAGAAAGAGAATTTGATACTGATTTTTCAAAGCCTGTAGTAGAAGGCCAATAAGTAAAAGAAGGATGTGAAACCTTGGGCTTTTGAACAACAATCATTATATACCATAAATTGTATGGCGACCATAAAAATACCACAAATCATATGGGTCCAATAAGAATATCACTAGTCATTTGTAGCAACGCATGACCCATTCAAATCAATAAGCGAAAAATATACCTATGATACTAGCAGTGTCTGTATATACTAGTGTGAAGCACGTGCTTATGGGGCATGCTATTTGGACTACTATTTTTTATTCTTTGGATAAATAATCATAATTGTTTATAAATCTAAAAAAAGATACGTTATTTCATTACATAAATTAGTATACGTAAAAAAATATGCATATAAAGAATAGAGTATTAAAATTAACAAGATATATTAAGGATATAACATAAGATATATAATCAATTTATGGACCCAGGTTTGTAGCAAAACACCTGAAAAAAAAATCGAGAATCAACATCCTCCTCTTGAGCAACTATTCTTTAAATATATCAAGAGATAGAAAGAAAAAAAAAGTCAATTTATATTCGATTATTTTTTAGCAAATAAATAGGGAATTAGCTCTGCAGTACCTTCAAAATCTTATATTAAATACTTGAATAATATTAAAAGACAATCAAACTGGTTGTACATGTTAACTACTACATACGAATAAAGGTATGGAGCTGATTAATTCTTTGTTTACATATATGCTATATCTTTGTTATAATATGTGGTGTTTAAACACAGAAATGGTTATATATTAATCCTTATATACTTGTAGGACTAATACATAATAAGACATATTTTTAGTTTTCTAGAAGGTTGTGTGCTCAGTCAATTCATAAAATTCCTTCAATTTATGAAATCTAAAAATGACAAGCTTCTGGACTTAATTAATTAGAGTAAATTACTCTTCATATTATTCACTGGTTCTCCTAACATGTGTATATATTTATGAGCTGTTAAATATGATCTCGCCTAGATAGTTATAATACTTTTTACTTCTATTGGAAAAAAAGTTTAAATATTAGGATATCATCTTCTCCATATTATTATGTTGTTATTTCATATTCTTACGGCCAATATATTTAATATCCATATATAACTATATCAATATAAACAAAGAGACAACATTTTATATACCCAATTCTAAAAATATCCACACCAATTGATCAGAACAAGGGAAAAAACAAAAGAAAAAAAACATATGCATTAAATGTGAAAATTGAAATATAAAATTCTCACAAAAAAAACACATACCTAAAAACCCAATCTTTTCAAGAAACCCAATCGACTTCCATATCAAAAATTTTCACGAAATTTTATACTCAAAATTTTAAATAACTCGAACAAAGACGAATATAATCATATTAGATTTATTTATATATATAACTTATGTGATTTTAATAATATTCAGTGTATTTAAATTTCTATTGGTTAATAAAGAGTTATAACTCATCAAAATAATATAACTTATCATGAACATATATATCTGATAGAAAATATATCCTAAAGTATTTAAATAGAATTTGGTCCTCTCTCCAACTATCATCAGAATATACGTAATTCATCATTAAATGTATTATTACTAAGTATATAGGGTTAAGGGAGAGAAACTCTAAATTCTACATAAAAAATTATTTAGCTGTTTAAAGTTTAATTGCAATGGATCCAAGTATGTTTATCTGCCTATATTCTAATTGTGAAAATTATGAATTCTAATATCATTTGGGATTATTGAATTTATGCATATTAGGATTTTGCATAATTAAGAAATACTTAAAAATCAAACTCCAAATGCCAAAACACATAAATCACAAGAAAAACGAAATGAGAGAAGAACAAAATAGGTCTGGTAAATAAGAAAAGAGGGCTCTGAATCTAACCTATGAGGAAGAAAGGAAAGTTACCAAAATAATATACTATAGACCCCTAGATCTAATAGACGGTCAAGATCTATTGGTGGCAAAAAGAAAAGATGGGAAATGTGGCAGAAATTTTACTATACAACAAAAACCCAAACTCTAAGCCGGATATTCCTTTCTATACATTTTTATTTGGGTTGCTTCTCTATATTCGAGTTTCCACATACAAATAGCCCTTACTTATTGTAGCCCAAACACATATTGTAGTGTCTGTCAGGGTCTACGCCATAGATTTTAACTCAGATAAGTCATAGAATTCGACGAAGTGCGTTGCCCTGCCTTCATAACTGGGAGAACCAAGCTCCTAGAAGCTAAAACTTATATGATTAGCTCTAAGGTTCCAACAAAAGGTAGGCATCATAGCTTCAAAAATTTCACTATAGTAGTCAATGTCATTGGTCCCCTTCCAAGATACATGTCAATGTACTAAATTTAACCTGCTTTCACACTCAATTAGATTTGGCCCCTATAACTGTAGAAAAGGCTATTAGCGAAGAAGAGAACATTCCCTTCGGAAGGACAAGGAGAATCTGAATCGTCATTAGGTGAAAGTTCTTTAAAACAAGTACGGTTTATTATGTCCTCCAAATCTAATTGGACTTAATTTTTGATAGACTTAGAGGAGGCCAATAAAGAATTGTTATTACCAATTACTATTTATAACTTTATGCTTTCTTCAATTCATGTTTATAGATTGAGTAATTGTATAAACCAACACTGTTTCTACCAAAGATGATTTGATCCTTGATTAATTTGATTTAGTTTGCATATTACCCTTATTAAGTCAAATAATAATTGGCAACGATGTTCGTCGAATGTACATGGTCTACCCATTTGGTTGTTTATCTAGAAATGAACCGCAAGATTAGAGGTCAATAGTACGCAGTGAGTAGTAGGAGGCACGAGAAATAGTGAATAGAGATGATGATGCTAAGTTAAAGAGCACTGTGGTCTTTGGGTCATTCGACTATCGGAGCCAATGGGCCTCTAGACAGAGTGTGTGTCTTGTTATAGCTTTGATCATAGCTGAGTGGCTTCATGTTAACAAAAATTGTCTTCCATCAAGGGAGCACCTTAATAGCCTCATCATCCAGGCATCAACTGAATAGCAAAGACTTTGCCAAGTTGATGCTTACCAAGCAATATTTTTTGACAAATAGTTCGACCTCAAGACGGACTTGAATGAAAGAGTTAGGAATTTATCCATTTGCAGTGATGGATCATTTATTGGTGTATTCAGCCCTGATCAATTTAAAGGATTTGTCCTCTTCAAGTCTTTCAACTAGATTTGGGACGAATTAGCTTGTGCAAGTCCCATGATATGTGAACCAAGGACATACATTGTCACTTGGAATAATCATTTCTTTGTCCTCGAGCTGGATTATGATGCTTATTACATAATCAATTTAGTAGGTGAAAGGCTCTTTGAGGGGTGCGATTGGGCCTTTATACTTAAGTTCGACGACTACAATATCATGTATGGTAAAGACCTTGTCGGCCTTAGTGGAGCGGAAGAAGAATTTACGGAACTCATTTGCCATGGGAAAATATATTGCAAAAAGTTCCTTACAAGGTTTATTTCAGCAACCTTAGTTAGAGATTTAATCCAAAAATGGAAGAAAGGCGATATTGATTTTCAGTCACTATTCTCAAAGCTGCAGTTTGATATACAACTAGTTAAGTAGAATATTATTGAGTTATTGATTTGCAGCTGTGAAGTATATACTTTGTTTATTATTTGGATACAATCGTGATTATTAAGAATCCTGTTTTCTATTTATTATAGAAAAATTTGTTCAATGTTTGCGTGATTTGGTGGTATTCTCATTCCACTTATACATTGATTTGCAATCAATAATTCTTGAGAAACGAAATGTCGACCCACATATATATACAATTTATAAAAATATTCATCTATAGGCACACCTTTTTTCAACAACGCTTGGAAACGATAACACTCACTATAGGGCAAACTACTATTGCATATAAGAGTAAGGGTTGATAAAGACAACTCGTATCTTAGACTCCACATCAGTTGTGGCCCTAAAGAATGGACGCATGTGCTCAACTTTAGGGTTAAGAATTTTGGTACTAAATAAGAAGATATGTTAGCTTATTAAAATTACATCGATGCCACTCATCCCTTTTATAAATCAACAGTTGTTAAAACACTTTTAGGCCCAAATCAACTCCAACTTTTTTTTGGTTTTTGAAAACTCTTGGGCCTAACTCTAACTCTAGCTTTAAGACTTTTATAGATATAGGAAAATTAAAATTTCAAGAACAAAAGTGAGAAATGGCTAGGCTGAAATAAAGTGACATTGTTATAGAGGGCAATCTAAGGTAGATACGACTGAGTGAAGAAGTAGTTATTTATCTCCACAAAAGTAAATTTTAATAACCATAGCACAGGTGTGAAGTTTGTGACCATTCTATATTTACCTTTTTCCTATATTCAATTTGGAGGATTGATATTTGATACCTACTTTTTTTGTCAACATAAAGTAGAGTACACATATCGATCACTTAAGGTTGCGACTGAGAGGGAGTCTAAGATACCGACTGTCTTTAGTACCTCTATCCACGGGATCTATACTATGATTATCCGTAATAGTACACTCATGAACCTAACTCTGGTTATTAGTAGACTCAGAACCTAATTCGGGTTGTTTTGGCTATAGAAATGGAATAGAAATCTTATTATCAGTCGACACTCCTGAGTCATGGTTGATACCCTAACCATAGTCTTACATTATGCCCCTAGTATAGTACATCTATCATGGTCAATACCATTATAATTGAAGTCTTGTAGATATTTCAATCTTGTTTTCGTAACTAGAGTTGGTCTATTGTCTTTCCCTATGATATACAACCTATTCATGTCAAATTTTCTTCCGTACTCTCTCCCTTGATCATCGTACTCTACCAAAAGTATCAGTGTAGTCATACATATGCTATGGTATGGTTTATGCAGTGAATTCACTTTATAGCCAAGATAAGTTTTATTTTGAGTTTTCCGTCCAGCCTATAGTGTAGACTTACCAATGATCCTTATTTTGTATTTCAAGGAACCTATGCAAATGGTATTTTACGTATAATGATTTGCCTAATACTACTGTGAAATAACTCTACCTCATTGAATTTGGAAGTTAGCACTATTGTGTAAATGACCTTGTCATAAGATATTTATTGAACATCATTATGAAGTTAAAGTATATAATTTGAAGTAACAAAATAAAAACATCAACAGCACATAAGTCATAATTCTTGCACAATATGTTCTCATGAGTCATCCATCTCTATCAAAATTATCATACCATTATTAACTAAACCTTAATACTGATGCTAACAATACTTTTTTATTGGGTAAAGCTTGTAAATTATAAGTAGGTTTTATTACTGATTACTTTTTATGCTTATTTGGCATTCAACTATGATTTAGTATGGTGATGCCGTAAATATTCGGTTGCATATAACAAATGGTGAGGTATAAAAGTTGAAAGGCCTATGTACATCTGGCATGCTTAGTATTATAATCACTCATAATGATGCTAACATAACCCTAGTTAATTATACTACAGTTGTAGCTTTTGGAGTTATTATGAAGGCCTCATGGCAAGAAGAGTCATAGTAAAGAAACCATATTTCTAGTTTTATTTATTTATTTATTTTTTGGTTTCAAAAAAATACAACTGAAGTTTATACAAGTTTAAGTCTGAGTTGTTTTCGAGGTTCTGAGTATGAATACTAACTTTAACTCTTATTTAAGCTGGCACAGAAAATTAATTTGAATAGTAATTAAATACCGAAATAAGAACAACAGAGTCTTCTGCAAGTGGCATGCAATAGGTTTTCATTAAGTTATTTATGTATATCTATCAGATTTGATTTGAAGACAAATATAAGTATTTAAATCAAATCATGTGGCTAATTGACTATATTAATCCAAACTATTACTGATTAAGAGTATCTAGTTGACTCATAAAATATAAAAATATGACTACATAAAGGCATAAAATACAGTAAAATAAAAAAAGCACTAGTTTATTTGCACTTGGCCTAACACTAACAGTTGATCAATGCTAACGTTGAACAATTCCATTACCTGAAGCTGCATTTTCGGCATTTCTGGTGGTTGCACTAAGTCCCTCAGGCTGGTACCGTGGTAGGATCTACGCAATCTAAAACTCGAGCAACGCTTGATATCGAATTACGGCCTCCATCTTTAACTCTTGGATTATTCAGTGGAACGCTTGAAACTCACTCGTCCACTCGGAAAATTGTAGCACTACCTCTTTAGCATTTTCTTAAAGCTTCTCCTCCTTCTCATGTAATTTTTCCTCTAGTTCTGTGGTGCATTACCTCAAGGATTCGTCCAGTTGTTGTAGATTGTTTCTTTCACAAGTCAGGTTAAAAAGACACATGTTCCATATCGTCCATTTGCTTGTAAAGATCGTTGATATGCTGTAGAGGCTTAGGTGGTAGAACTACCTGAGGCTTATGTTTAAGTCTGTACTTCTCAGAAGGGGATACAGATAAATGAGAGGGAGAAAGGAACACCATTCTACTGCAACTATCAACAGAGCTGTCTGAGTAAGACATGGTTGCACGAGTAATAAAACAGAACAAAATAGAAATAAAGCGAAGATATTACCTAGTTGATTTCGGAGTAGATGGAAGAAGAGATAACTCAATATTGAACCCTAAAAGCAAAACAAATGATTTCAGAGCAGATAGAAGCAGAGATCACTCAATATTGAACCCTAAAAAGACTATAAATTGGCCAAAAAAAAATTTTTGAATAAGAATGTTAGTGTGTCCAACACTCTTCTATTACTAATTCTGATATAATGGAATCTATTATTGATCAGAGTACTTCTTTGTGCCTAAGAAATCGTACTTGGTGAGCAAAGTATATTATAAAAGGCAATCTCTGTCCAACTGCTACAAGATCACGTCACTTCGTTCGAGTACTACAATTTGAACTTTGATCTAATACTTAGATTATTTAGAAAATGACATATATAAAAAAATATTACAGGCAATATTCAAGTATGTGTCCCGTGCTACCCAATATACATGTGACATGGTAGTAATTATTAGGAATTTAGTCATGGTAACAATTATCCTATATAATTATCATGGTAAGAATTTAGTTTGAACTAAACTACCGCCACATATTGACTCATTAAACTTTAACATTCCGAATCCAATGATCTTATTAAAACTATTGTTATAATTATACTATTACATGTTCACGAATCATAACTAAGTACATGGCCCTTATATGAAAATATGGTATACATTGACCATGACATCACAATTGTAGTACACATTATATAGGATCTTTGATGACATGACTGATGAATACAATGAAGATTGCATCTTCATCAATGATCAAAATCAAAATATATTGCTATATAGATGAAATAGTATACATCTAAGCACATACACAGTTACACGTTATAATGTAAACAATCATGTTGAACCTATTTTTGGCATGTTTTATATATAAAGGTGCTTAGCCGAACTTTGATTACTTGTTTGGCAAACACAATTACACCATGTATGTATATTTTGTGACATATTCACCATTACAAATGGGATCATTTCATAAAGTTTATTAGAAACTGGGGAATTAAATGTTCACATATTCTCTATACATGTAAAAAAGGTACCCTTTAGATATATAGAATTAAATGAGTATTTATTTAGTTTTAGTTACAATCTAAAAATGAAAATTTGTTTCGTAACCTTATAAATATTAAATCAAATTTTCATATTTTCAATTATGCCCTTCCACAAATAACTCTAAAATTATCTCAAATTTTTCTTATAAAAATTGAATATTCGATGTTTTAGTAAGTTTAAATCTTCTAACATCCAATTTCGTGAGTAGTACTCAATTATTGGGCTAAACTGTGTGTATTGGTCAAATAGTCAAAGAAAAAGGCTCTATGACACACCGAGCGACTCTTCTTCTATTTAAGCAGGGTCAGAGTACATAACCTTGACAATCAATTCAAAAATTTTAAACAGGCTACTTGAAAATATGGAAAACACCAATAACACTACCCAAAACCTATTCCCAGTACCTAATCCTTCCAAAAATTCCCCAAGCACACTATTTAGTAAGATGAAAAGAAGAAAGATCAAAGTGCTATTTAGTGAACAGCTCAATTTCATCAACTTCTTGTTGGAGAAACTGGACCGATTAGAGTACTAAAATATGCGCCTATCCATGCAAAAACACGAGTCTGTGTTGGCTAACATCAGCCTCATGCAACGTGTTTCTTCACTTGAGACAGACATGGAGGTCCTTAAAAGACAACAATTCCAGTTTGTGCTCACCTCCTCTGTTAGAGAACTCTCTTTGAAGGGAGACTTGGAACTGGCTACCTACACAGTTGAGGAAGTTATACAGGCGTGCATCGTGCTGTACACTACCTAGTTTCCGGTCATTGTACAGCCCCCCAACCCCAAACCAATTATCAGTGATGGCTAAAGATTACTAGTTTAGTTTATCTATGTAGTGATGCCTAAAATTACTAGTTTAGTGTTCTCTATGTTTTGATTTGTCCTTTTGAAGAATGTACCTAGCATCAACGGGATATACAACTTGTTACTATATTTTCAAAAAAAATTTCGAACTACTATGTTTGAAGATCTCCATAAAAATGGGGTCTCTTATGTATTTTGGATCTTCGTTTTACTAGTATTATTTAAGTTTATAGATGGTATGGTCGTTCTGAAATCATGATATAGTTAACAAAGCATTAGAACGAGTTATTGATATCTTTTGTAGCTGCATTACTTCTAAAGGGGTTTCAACTCAACACCACCATAAGAGCCTAAAACCAATAATTCTTTACTTTACATAAAATCAACTGCCTACGAGCATGTACTATTTTTTGAGAATAATGTGACATAATTTTGTAACATATAGCGGAAAAGTTAAACTTGTTAGACTATACGCTTGAAAGTTCTGATTATGTGACAAGTTATAAATTGAAAATTTTAATTTGTTGTTAGCTTATTCAAACTCAATGATGAGTCATGGTCACTAATATGTCATTAAATAATGGCTTTCTTATATAAAATTAGCTTCCTTACTACACATTCAAGATATGTGATATCTTGTAGAATGATAGTCGACTTTTAATTTTTTTTCTCTGACGCGAAGATAGGTCAATGTCAAAAGGTCATTTACAATTGTGGATATGATTGCTATAATAAACATGGTTTAATTTATGAAACTGACATATAACACAACAAGGTCATCACTATTATAAGTATGTAGTCAGTAGAAATCTCCCTTTATCACTAAATCTTCACAAAAATTAATCTTAATATGAAAGGCACTATTATCGAAAGTGGTAAAAAGCATCAACTTAGTATCGTCGGATTTTAATATGAATGATATGCTTGTTCAACATATAGTAGCCTTCAAGATTGAATGATACTCTTGTTGGACATATATATAGTGCCCTTCAAGATTAATAGGTTAGAAATAAATATCGTTAATTGGGTCTTGGAGCTTAAGCCTATCTTCATAATCAGATTAATGCAATCCATAGCATAAATATAGTTTGAAATATTGCAAAGCAATTGAATATTAGAATCATAAGAGAAATAGAGGAAAGAGCACTAACTTACCACTAGCTACAGTTTTTTAACTAAAGAATGACACCTACAAAAAGTGAATGACCACTGGATACTGGATTTGATTTCGAAGATGGGTATAACCCACTTATCAAGGGATGGCTGTAGATTGTATATAAGCAGGGTAGGGTGAATAGTGGTTTCTTAGAGTGGATAGTAGGTTAAATCTACAAATTTCAAAAAGTTGGATTAGGTAGATTCATAGTACACATAAATATGCTCTTCTGCTTTGTACTTCCAACTAATAATTGGAGGGAAATATCACAATGGCCTCTCATTGTGAAATTGGTGGGAAGTTTGTAATCATCTTGTATGATGTGTGATACAAACTAATGGTTTACAAATTGGACCTCTTTGCACTATCACGTATTTTGATGACGCTATAAGACTACGTTTGGTAGAAGGGAGGAAGAGTAGAAAGGATGAGGAGCAAAGGAAAGATGGAGAATGTAAAAGAGGGAAAGGAGAGTGATAAATCCCCTATTTTGTTTGGTAAAAATGATGGAGAGTAAGAAAGATAGAGACTATTTATTCATAAAATTACTATAATATCCATTTCATAATTATTTGAATAATTATTTTAGAGGGTATATATGTCAATCCCATTTTTTCCTTCATTTCTCTCCATCCTTCCACTCATCCCTCCTATCAAACAAAGCCTAAGTGATACTTATTTTATCAAATAGAATTAATATTAATTTAAGTCATCCACTTTAAAATTGATTGCAAGTCTTTGTGGGAAAAAAAGAACACATGTATCTCTAATTTTAATCTTTACCTATGAAATTGGGATGGTATATACCTAAAAGGTAGGTACATATAAGATGGCTCTACACTAGTTCTACTTACTTTTCTATTATTATAGTTACAAAAATAATACTATTGAAACTACTATAAATATGAGTGGGTGTGGACCTATTTTTATCAAGCAATTATCCATATTAGCTTCTTTCATAAACTTCAGACATCCATGGACAACATATTGATTAACCAACTCTTCCTTTATGTACAACTTATTCTAAAACCACTTTCCTAAAGAATTGATGAGGGACGGAATTGGCTCTCCTGATCATAAAGACAACCTTTTTAAATTACTTGATATAGTAATGCCATCACCCCTTCCTCAGCTAAAAAATCATCAAGAACACCCTTTTCTTCTATTAGTAAGAAAAGCCAGAAGAAGAAATCCACTCTTTAAGGGAAATGCAAATCCTGCATGTTGAAGGACGCCACTATAGACAACCTCAAGTGTTTTAGGCGTGATATGGGAACGAAACATGAGACCTTGAAGATGACTTCCATGGATGTGCTCACAATACTTTTTAAGACCCGCCAAAGCATAGAGTATGCTAGTACACTATTGAGACTACTATAAATATGCGTGGGTGTGGACCTATTTTTGTCAACCAATTATCTACATTAGCTTCTTTCATAAACTTCAGACATCTATCGACAACATATTGATTAACCAACTCATCCTTTATGTCCAACTTATTCTGAAACCTCTTTCCCAAAGAATTGATGAGGGATGGCATTTCTTTCACTTGAGGTCAATCACGATGTAATGCACATAAGATTAAAAATTGACATCATT
This sequence comes from Parasponia andersonii, assembly GCA_002914805.1. NCBI lineage: Eukaryota > Viridiplantae > Streptophyta > Magnoliopsida > Rosales > Cannabaceae > Trema > Trema andersonii. The sequence goes on from JXTB01000051.1 coordinate 490,483, forward strand.
TTTGTGTTGAATCATTTCATTCTATCATTCAAATGCAACTTCATGAGTTAAATGATTGCTTCAACAAGGTGTATATAGTGGGTGGTCAATGGATAAATAACAAATTACTTGTTTTTATTTAGACAATATCTTTAATGGTATTGGTAATGAATTCATTCTAAAATACTTTCAAGGAATAAAAATACACCTTGTACAATTGTAATAGTTGTTATTAATTTTTATTATAATTACAACCAAGTCCGCCTTGATAAGAAATACCGCCTCCGTCCCTAGATTTGGATCATGAGGTAATATATATTGATGTTATTATAAGTACTATATTGACCTAGTTTCTCATTTAATAATTAGTAGTAGTAGATTAAGTTTCCACTTAATAACTTTGCCTATTACTCACTATGTAATAATGTTATTCTAATCAATACAATAACCTAATTAGTTAGAGCATGATAGGTACGTGAATTTTCACTTAAATTAACAATATTGATCCACTCTCTACTACGTTTAAGCACATAATAATTTGTGAAAGTGTTATTGTAAGTATTCTTACTATCTTAATTTGTCACATTGTACTCAGATTTACTAAACTAATTATATTTCCTACAATTTAGCTCTAATTCGTTCACCTTAAATCCGTGACACAATAAATAATAGTATTAAAATAAGAATTATACCCACATACTTCGTGAAAGAAATATTAATCTATTTGATTAATTTCAAATTTCACAATATTTTTACTAAATTCATAAATTTTAAATATAAATTTAGCATGATGTAATATGGTATTAGTGTTAGTACTGATGTAATTAAAAACATAAATGAACGTCTAATTAATTAATAGGATTTTTTTTACTTAATTTTGCAGATTCACTAAATTTTAAAATAATTGGAGCGTAAACATATATAATATTGTTATACTAAAAACTCTACTCAATAGTTTGTAACAAAATACTAAATGATCACTTAAGTAGTATGATCTATCATTAAATAATACAATTCATCAAGTTTTGATATAATTTGTGCTTCTAACATTACATAACGGTATTAATAAAACAACTAAGGAACTTATAGGTATATTACCAAAATTTGACCAAAACTTAATGTATGTCCAAGATCCAAACTTAATAGCTAAATGTCCACCTAACATCCTATTGGAATATAATGTGCGAAAAAGTGAACATTTAGCTAAATTTCTCTATAAGAGGGATAGATATTAGCCCATTCTATCGTTATACTTGGGTTAGTCTACACCCGCTCAATAGGATATAACAAGTATTGAAACCCACTTTTCCTTTATAAATAATCATGGGCACACCTACTATCCTACAGCAACCCGGTCCATATATCAATAGTTTTTAAATGGCAACAAAAAAAAATTGTAAAATACATACGGGATTAAAATAAGTATGACAAAATAATGTGGATTTTCACTTAGTATTAGTATAATTCATCTAATATGGTTAAAAATTAAGCATTCCACCCAAAAGCATCAATAATTTTTTGAAATTTTTAACTAGTTAGTGCATATTCACCGATTTTGAATCTAATTAGACTATGAGGCAATATGTAAATGTTATTATAAGTACTATATTAACCTACTTACTCATATTATATATTACTCTATCCATGAGTCAATATGCAGTATTGTTATTCTAAGCAATGCAATCACCTACTTTGTTAGATTATGCCGGGTGGGTGAATTTTCACTTAATTTAGCCATGTTGATCCATTATCTGCAAGATTTAAGCACAAGAACATTTGTAATTGTGTTATTGTAAGTACTATACCAACTTACTTTGTCACCTTATACTAATATTTACTAAACTAATTATATTTCCCATTGATTAATTAAAATTTGTTCAATCTAAATCAATGTTATATTATATAATAGTATTAAGCTAATTATTATAACCACACAGTTAGTGATATAATTATCAGTCACTTTGATTGATAAGCAATTTTGCTATACTTAGTGTTAGTATAAGTAATATAGTCATCTACTTCGTTAGATTAGGATTAATACCATACGTTAATACTAATTTCTCTCAATTGCAAATTCATCTAATTTCTTCCTAATGTAACATTTAAGCTAATAAATATACCATCCGATTTCTCATATTATGCGTGATGCTATTAAATTAACTTAATTATTCAACTTTGCTCTAACTAATTATTATATGGGATTAACATCATTCTATTTACGAGATTTATTATTAAGTAGAATAACTTTAATTAATTTAATAATTTCAATGGAAACCATAAGAAAAATAAAGAAATTAGCAACTTTAATTATTTTACTAATTTCAGTAGAAATATGAAAAATATATAGTAAATTTGCAAAAAAACGACAAAGATTTGAAAACAACACTGTCACGTTCCATATCAACTCAAATACTTAGTCTTTGAAAAGAAATACATGCTCTAGCATTAGTAATAATTTATCATCAATGTAAGATATTTGTCATTTTTGGGTTTATCCAAGCCCAAAATGGTAACCTTATAAAAAATGAATAGTTATTTTGTGGTATATTTACGGTTTAGCCCCTAACTTTTTTTAATTTAATATTTTTAAATGTCATTGATTTTACACTATTACTCTTGAAAAAATAGTTTCACGTTTTCCAAAAAAAATCCCCTCAATTAATAGGTTACTATTTCTCCCATTACCTACTACTCCAGGCAATATCCCTCTTTTCAAATTTGTCTTTTCGTGAGGTACTAAATGCCTCAAAAGGTGCTTAAGGCACCAGAGAATTTGCCTAAAAAATAAACCTACGTACTATTCAAACGGCAAAAATATCCAACTATAATAAGGTATATGAATAATTAAAAATTAAAAATTTAAGTACATGACAAAAGTATAGGATGATTTTGTCAGGAAATATTACATAATTATTTATTTATTTTTTTTTGTTGATGTTTGTGGAGTTTTCTTCTAGATATGAAACTTTGAGAGCCAAATTTATAAGATTTACCATGTCAGGAGTTTACTATAATGATTACTGATAGATGCTAGGAGTTTGTTGTGATATTTATTGATAGACACTAGGAGCCTGTGGTGTTTATTGATAGATGTCAGGGGTCTGCTATTGTGTCTATTGATGGATGCTAAGGATCTATGTAGTGTCTACTAATGGACGCCAATGAGTTACTGTGACATTTACTGATATGATTCTAAGGACTGGATTGGAGCTTGCTGTTTCTAGTGGTGGTAGAATTTGTTTTGTCTACTTTTTGGTAGGCTGACTTATACACCTCAATGGAGTTTGTCTCATATTTGTTAGCTGTGGGTTTGGATATTGTTGTTTTTTTTCTCTTGGGTTGGGTACTCTTATGGACCCTTTAGATATATTCGTTGTATTTAATAAAGTTGTTTAATCGGTTGTTAATATAATCCATTGAGGAATTTCATTTAAAAAAACTAATTATCATGTAAAATAAATGACACGTGAGTCTTTTGATTTTTCAAAAATTAGTAGAGTTTATTTTTTTAGAAGAAATAAAGGGTAATTTTTCAATTTAAAGGAAACAAAAAGGTTATTATCGCAGTTAGGGCTGACAATTTATGGCACGACAAGACAACATGTCCCAAAACCCACACAAAATTAACATATTTAGATTTAGTTTAATCGTGATCATGTCATATCCATGTTACAGATATTGATCCGTTTAATTAACGGGTCGTGATTAGGTTGAACCCGCCAACACGAAAATAACTTGTTTAGTAAACAGGTCGTGTCGACCCGTTTATAAAGGTGTCATATCGAGTCGTGTCTTGTCATGTCATAATTTCTGACCCTTTTATTTTAAAGAGAAATTTAGGTAGATGACCAATATTTTAAATTTAATTAAGTAGATGTCCACTTTTTAAATTTTATAGCTAAATGTCTAGGTATATATATTTTTACACTGGTATATAATATATCTTGTTATCTACTAATTTCAGTTCTGTATTGAAATATACTAGGTATATAGTTTTTTATACTTAGTATATAAAATTTTACACTCAGTATATAAATATATATATCTGATATTTTGCTATAATATTTGATAAAAAAGATATTTACTTGAATTGCCTAAAATTTGATTATATTTCTATAAGGTTCTTTATCAAACGGGAAATGTTCAGGTCGTATTTGCTGATCACGGGTCACATGTCAATATGACCTATTTAGTAAACGGGTTACACAAGTCATATCATATCAACTAATTTTTCAACGGATTGTCTTTGTGTCAGAATTTCTGACCTTTTTATTAAACGGGTCTTGTTTAGGTTGAGCATTTACCTGTTATACATATACATCGACACGCCATGAACACGATCAGTAGATACGAATTGTCAGCCCTAATCGCATTACCCTATATACAACACTAGGATAAAATAAAAAATGAATTATTATTAAAAAAAAAAACCATGAGTTTTTTATTTTTATTAAAATAAATCTTGGATTTTCGATTATATATATAAAAAAAAAACCTTGTCTCTGTTTAATTTTAACCAAAAAAATCTTGAGTTTTTAGTTATATTAAATAAAAACTTTGAATTATAAAATCAAATCAAATTAACCTGCGAAATAAATCAAATGACATTTTTCCTTAGTTTACACTGTCATGCACGATTATGCAAGGCCATTTATATTGACAAGTATCCCAATTAGGCGAAAACTATGTCATTTTATATTGAAAATATTAAAATTTTCAGTCAAAATAAATTTTAAAAAATAATTCATAAGTGTAGAACACTTAAAAAATAAAGTATTTTCTTAATCACGTTATATATTAGCTGATTAAATATTTGTTTTTGGTTCAATTTGATTAAATATTTTAATATTTTATTTGATATAATTAGAAACTTAAAGTTTTTATTGCTAGAATTAAAAAATTTAATATTTTATTTGATTAACGAAAAAATTAAGGTTTTTTTCCGCTAAAATAAAAAAACCCAACCCAACGTTTTCTTTTTTTTTTTTTTTTTTATAATAACCCAAATGAAAACAATACAACATATTAATTTCAGTTGGAAATTCGCAATAGCATATCCTCCATCGATTATATATTCATACTCTTATCCTCCTTTTAGTTGAAAATGCAAATTATTTATTCATCAATTATAAATTAGTATTCAGCATAAAAGACCTGAATGGATTATTAATATAAAAAATAATCAATTTAATTAAGCATGTATAGTATATGCTAATTAACCTATAATTTTAGTCATGTGTTTTATTCTTGAGAGAAATCTGTGAAGGGCTTATATAGGTTCAGTATATTAGAATTTTATTCAAAAAAAAACAAAAACATTATTAAAAACAATTCGACCAACACCATTGCATTACATTTTTATCAACAAAACAATTTCTAAATTATTTGTAAGAATGAAAATATTAATAGACCTACTTAGATGTTGGTTAATGGTTCAAAATTCATAAGGCAAACAAAATACATAAATTTGTTTAAAATTTTGGTATGACTTAATTAAACCCAAATATATCAAAATTAAAAAGGTGGCTAAAACCAATAGGAGCACATCTCTCTCTCTCGCTTACACACATACTATAAAGCTTTTAGCGGTTACAAAGCTTATATAATAGACTCCAAAGTATATACCTAAACCTCTTATTACTCTTCTTTTATCAAGTTTTCTCCCTCTGGTGGACTAAAACTCATGACTGACTTCCCTCCAAACCCAGAAGATGGAGAGCTTTGGATACCTTTTGATGTTTTCCATGACATCGTTTCTTCAAATAATGTTAGGTCTCAAAAGTATTACGATCAATCAGCCTCCAATAATTATAATTTTGCTCATAATAATGCGCCCAATGTTGTGCTTCATCAACCCAAGAAGTCAATGCCCATATCTTCGCCTAAACCAAAACCAAGACCGAAGTCCCAGGTAATTTTACGACTTAATTTCCTTCAAGTTTTGTCTTTTTTTTTTTCTCGTTGTTCTTACTCATGGCATTATACAATTGACAGATTTCTTGTTATTATTTTGTAGGTCATAATTAGAACTAACTGGGTTCACAACTTTCCCATAATCCCACTGTATATTTTTATTTTTATTTGTATATGACCTAGAAAAATTGACTGGTTCAATCATAACTCAACTGGTCTAGTCAAATTCAGTTAGGTCCAATCGAGTCTCGACTCGACTCCACTGGTAGGTCACTCATCGAAGATTTTGGTCAAATTGTAATTTCTAAGCCGAAAAATCGTAGTATACTTAACATAGGATAGCCAAACGTATTTTGGATAGCCAAACGTATTTTGCGGCGGCGCATAACCCTAGTTAATTTTCGGTATTAATTGACTATTCAAAAGTTGTCCATTACTTAGTCTCATATTTTCTTTATTTTTTATTTTTTTTTATTGTTAATAGTTTTCTAATTTAATTAAGAATTTTGCTTGTTTCTCATTTTGATTATTCTTCCATTTTAGTCCTAGGATTAGCTATCTAAATAATAAATTCTTTAATAGTACTCAACCCTTGTTTTTAGATAATAAGTTAATATTTAGAGTTCTTTTTCTGACCTTCAATTGCTCGTTCATCTCGTTTTTGCTTTTTTTAAAACTACTCTAATAGACTATTAATTTGTGTGGTCTTCTTGGACTGAAATTCATTACATATCACAATTACCCTGGATTAATATTTTCCAATTCTTTGAATGATCTAAATCTAACTGAGTCTTTTTTTTTTACTTCAGATTATTTTTTGATTGATTCTCATTATAAATAATCTGTATGTTTCTCTCTTCTTCTAAACTACCAAAGCACATGTATATATATATATATATATATATGTATTATAGGTTCATACATGGCGACCTCCCTTGTACTTTAGTCAAACACAAATGCCGCTTCATAACGGCAGATTCCCTGGAACTACCGTTCCACCAAACGGGATTGGCTCCACCATTAATTGGATTCCCCGTGTCCAATATGGTTCATTTCAAGTCGTTTCTAGATCGAATATTCACACATACAATCCAGCACTAATGCAGCCTAGTACTCAAAATCAGGTACCAAAATTAATCCTACACTCAAAATTCTTTCGATATCTTAAGTTTCGAAAATAAAAAAATAAAAAAAAAGTACACAACAACAACTAATCAGTTTGGTCAAAATTATTGTAGATGACCAGAGTTCGAGAAATGAGTACCAATTTTGGTCCAAAACATAGAGGGACTGGGGTGTTTCTTCCTCGCTCTACAACACTTCAGAAGAAATATGAGACCAAGACTCAAATTAACCAAGATAATGATAGAGGAGCTAAGATTTTTCTGGGTCATGGTCGCCTCGAGATAGTTACTACTACTATTCACAACAAGAAAAAGAGTAAGTCATAATTATTAGTTTATATATAAAAGTTTAAAATTATTAATATACCTAGATTAGTTTTTTATGAGCTGTAATTTCTTAACATATTCCTAAGTTGACAAATACGTGATTTGCACTTTTGTTTTATCTTTTAAAACTTACTTTCCATATATGAGCAAGCAAATATCCAATGCAAAGAATTTTGTTGTTTTGCACTACCAGTAGTTAATTGGTTTATGAAATCTCTTATTTAAACTATTTTTTTTCCTTTTCCTAATCAAATAGGTTTCTTAGTCAAGAAGAGTATGGTATTAATTTTCACTCAATTCTGTGGTTAGCTTTTGGGCCACATGTTTTCATACATTGAATGTACGTAGTTTGTTGTTTTGTTTGGAAATTAGAAGAGTATCTTGCTTTACATAATTACGTCTGTCAAAATAGCCACAAATGCAAATATAATTGTCCTAACAAAGGTTGATTTTGTTATATATAAACCTTTATATATATATATATATATATTTTGCATATACTTATATATGAATTATCTTAGGTACGGATGTCAAGTTCTTAATATCAACATATGTGGCATATTTAATTAGTAAATATTATTTAATTTATTTATAATGAATTTAAATAAAATAAATAAACAATAACAACTCACATATTACATATGTATTAAAATTTTAGAATAATAATTAGAAATAGTTAGAACCCAACATCATGGATTTAAATGTATAAGAAATATGAAGGATAACTATGTTACTATCATATCTATTTTATGTCATTTGCCCGCTTGATTAATGATTAAGAAAAAGACATGTCATTCACAACTATTCTTACATTATTAGCACAAGTTTTTTTTCAACAAAAATTTCACTTTTGTATGAAAAACCATTACTTAAATTGCTTTATTTAATGTTTTGGGGAAATTAATTGTAGAAGGGTGAGTTTAGTAGTTAAACAATTTGGATGATATTTTATTCATGAACTATATGAAATTGAATGAATTTGTACGTACCTAATAAAAAATGTTTTCAATTCATTAATTTCGAAATTTTCAACTTCAAGATTTAAGATAGTTCTATGGTCAATCGTTGGAAATGGACATAATTATTTAGAAATAAAAAGAAGAAGAAAAAGGAATTCACGAACAATTATTATGAACTTTTAAATATTAGTTGTATTGGTCACTCTTTCAATGTTCTAATAAGCCATATTAATAGTCACTAGTTGTCTTTTACGTGGTTTAAAAAAAAAAAAATCTCAAGCTTCAATTATATGAATATAGTATTGCAGTCCTATTAATATTTAAATCTCATCTTTTTTATTTGAAATGGATGTGAGTGTGATAATTATATAAAATACTTTATATGGATTTTTTATATATGTGATCTAAAAATGAAAATTCATCAACTAATCTACGTAATCTTGAATGGGTTGGTTGGAAAAAAACAACCCTAAATTATGACCTTTTTACAATTGTAATCGTATTTTCAGCTTGTGCAAAATAATATATCTATATTTGAAATTTCTATAAATTTCTATTTTTGTGTACAAATTTAGTGACTTACATGATTGTTTTAAATTATTTTTAATAGATTTTAAGTGTTTTTTAATAGAAGTAAGATATCTTCAATTCAAATCACATGTTTATTGAAAAAATATTTTGTTAATTTATATCAGGAGAGTAGACATTTGTAGAGATTTTAGATGCTAAAATATAATTTTGTGCAAACCAAAAGATAGGGTTAGAGTTGTAAAAATGTCATAATTCAAGGGGTTTATTTTCTTTTACAAATGATTCTATTTTAATTTAATTAATGTATAATATTTAGTGGGAACTCTTTGTGAAAATAACAATAATAAACATTTTATTTTTAGTTGTGCGAATATGCAGTACTTAAACATACATATTATTTAGTCTAGAATGGAATACAATATTATCGTTAATTTAAAAGTACAACAAACCTAGTCTAAAAATCAAATTCATTTATTCATAATTTATCTTTTTCTTTAGATTTTTTTTCAATTGTTTGTCACATTCAATCGCTTAAAGCAATGTCTTGCTTTATGATTTGCATTTTTTTTTTTCTGTTTTCATTTTAGGTGGAAAGAGTAGTCAAGGAAACCAAAAGAGTAACGTCACCAAGATGAGTTCGCTGAAGCCAAGGGAGAAAACCTAACTTATAGCTGAGAAGTGTTTATCCAAGGATTGGGCATATTAATCGATTTAAACCAAAATAACAAAATAAAAATGGCAATCCTTTGGTGTTGGAAATAATGTGGAGATATAAATCAATAAATGAATAAAACAAAAGGGGTCTCGTACCACCTTTTTTGCTCTTTACACACATCTTTTATTTATTATTTTCAGTACCAAAAGAACCTTGAATGAAATTATAGTTTAGTGCATAAAATATTAATTTTTAAAGCAATTTTTACACATCTCTCTCTCATACTTTAAATAAGGAAAAAAAAAACTCTTTTACACCCTTTTCTTGAGCACAGATCATGGTATAATTGTCTAACTCTTAAATCCTAACCCTTGCATATGGACTAATTATGTCTAGGGTTTTGGCATGTTTACCCCTAGAATTAGTCGTGGATTGGTAATATGGCCTTTGAACTTTTTTTCTTGGCAATTAAGTCCCTAAATTTGTAAAATACATACAATCAACACCAATTTGTTAATAAGTGTTAAATTTTTAACTGAAGTGGATACATGAAATATGGAACTATTTTTAAGGGTACAATGGGTACTTTACTACACTAAGTACGTAAGAGGGAAGACATTTATATAAAAAATTAAAGGGACTTAGTTCTCATAAAATACTAAGTGACTTCTTTCAAATACTAGCTTCTTAATACCTCTAGATTTTCTAGTGTAACTCTTATTATTATTTTCTATTTACTCCCAAATATCTTTTACAGGTCAACAATATCAATGAAACCACAAACGAAAAAAAAAAATTATATAGACAACATATTCCATAAAAATCAAATAATTTACCAAAATTAGAAATATTGATCAATACACAATGGCTTTGACCTTTTGTTTCGCAACCAAAATGTTCTTTTCGTTTTTTTCTTCATCACCAAATGTAGCATACACCAAATGTAGCATAGTTCTTAATAGTAAAATACTAAGTTTACTAAAATTCCTTCTCTTATAATTCTTTAAGTTGCTCATCAAATAAGTAATATTTATTTTGTATGTGTAATCTAATATAAATTTCTAGAGAGGATTAATATCAAATATTATCAATATAAAGATCACTTTCTCTTATATGGTAGAAACTTAGACTAATTAACAATTATAAACTCATTTAGAATAACTATATTTTCTAATTTCAACTTTATTATTTAGTATGGTAACCACAACTAAATTCTTATTTCACCACATCTTGAGATTTATTTAACTTGTAAAACAAATATTATTAAGATATTATTGTCCTTTAAATTATCCCAACCACCTAAGTCATTAAGACTATATATATATATTACACTTTATCATTATCTAAATTAGTCACCTATAGTTTTTCAAATATCGCTCTCTGAATTATTTCAATCGTAAGCTATTATCGTATCTTTCTATGATCAAGTAAACTCTTCTTAACCATAATATTTATAGAAAAGTTTTATATGTAAAACATTTAGCGAAAATAATCCTTTTATTCTCAAAGCTCTAGTGACTATTATATATATTTTTATTATTCAATACAAGCACATAAATTATAATTTCTCAATTTCATCTTTTTGCCCTGCATTATCTAGAAAGATAGTTATTCGATCGACAAACGTAATTTGCTCAATCATTCATCGTATATCTTGACCCTGGCCTAATACAAATAATTCTATTTTTTGAGAGAACTTGAAACACTTCTTCAATCTACAATCTTATTAAACGATAAACCTATCTTTCTTACACGGATACCATAATAAGGTAATATTTATTCTGTAAATTCTTTATATTACCAACATGAGATTAACAATTCCTAGAAAGCACAACATTATTTCTTGTGAACTAATAAATTTCACTAATCTGAGACCTAACTTAGATTTTTTTTTTTTTTAGAATAGGGACAAAATATCAAAATACAACTCAAGTGAAAGAAGAAAAAAATAGCAAATAAACTCATAAAATTTCAATATCAACTCCAAAATAGAGATCAACTGATAAACTCTAGAAGCATCCAGTATCGATAATAAGAAAAGAAGTTTATAATATTCTAAGTCTAATAATAAAACACAAAAAGAAACTAATAGCCAAAGCATTAGATACTAGAAACCTCAAGATCTTAATAATCAAAACCTAATGAGAGTACTTATTTTTAAATAATCTCCAAAATCCATATAAAGCAAATGATCACTAACTATTACGGTCAAACCAACAGTTCCATCAACACAAACATTTGAACAATATGGATTTTACTCTACTTAATGTCTAAGACTAAACTAAACAAATTTAGCAGATTTAACTCAATCTTTAAGCTATAATAGAGGTATAGTCCAATTCAAGTGGCCTTAACATAGTAACTTGAAATTCTAAAATTCCTAAGATTGACTTATCGTAATTCTAATTGTCAAGCTTAACTTATTCTCTAAAACCACTTATCGTGCCCTAATTCTGAGGACTTGTATCATATATCTACAAGGTAAAATCTTATAAATATGCAAGACATCTCTTTATATAGTCTACAAATATAAAGAAGAATTAAATTTTAATAAATATCTATAAACTATTTACAACTTTATAATCTTATAATATCTCCAAATATTAGAAGTTGACAATACAAAATACAAACTGTAATCTTATAAATTTGTACTAATCAACCTTTCAGGTCTTCACATTTTCTCAACAAAAACAAATGGCATTCCCCTTTCTACTTACGAACTACAACACATTCTAATTACCTAAACAAGTTCTCTGTTAATGAATATCTTAACTTAAAATCTTTAAAATTTGAGAAGAAAAAATGAAAAGGTGAGCTAGAAACGAAAAAATAAAAAGGTCAGCTAGAAACCCAACAAGTAACCAGTAATCTTAATCAGCTGGATCAAGCTTATGTAACCTAAAATCATTAACAAATATTTTTTAGAACATATTTGGTTTTAGAAATCAACACTTTTGAACATATTCAAATCAAGTTGTTTAATAAATAATTTGACAAAAATAAGTAATAAGTTTTCAAATCTATTTTAGTCAATAACAATTTCAATTATATTTATTCGTAGTTTTTGGTGACTATGGCCGTACTTAATCTCTGTGATTAGATCTGAATCTGCCACAAATAATTCATGTAGCTTGGTCTGAATCTACCCTATATCTAGGTCTATATTCAGTATGAATTGTCCAAATATAACTCTTGTAGAATATGTTTACATTGTATAATCATCGAAGAGAGTTTCAAAACACTTATTACAATAAAAATTCATAAATAATTTCATTTTTATCTCATTTCAAAATAATTTTCCTATAATAATATTTAATAGCAATTTCATATACTTGATCTATATTTTGGTACAAAAACAAAAACTACATCGGCTCATGATTTATTTTACAAAAATAATTATGTTCTAGTAAAACAATTTTCTTTCAATAAAAGTCTTATTTGCCAAAACCATATTTTCTATTAAAATCATATTCTCTAAGAAAACAATTGATAAACATGAATTTATTAGAAATAACAAAGTATTTAATTTAATGATAAAGAAAAATTATATGAAAATATCAAAGATTACTTACCTCATTTACTTTTCCTATTTAACCAAAATAATCAACATGAACTTTGATGTACCTATCATCATAATAAGAATCATTATCCTATGATCATTAGACACTTAAGAGATATTTTAAATCAGATGAAGAAAAATATCTACCACACTATCCATGCATACTCGATACATTTGTTACACTATCTTGCATAACCTCGATATCATAAACTCATAATAATTCCAATTAAATTCTAAAAATTATAAAATTTAGAGAACAATTTTTACAAATGATAGTAGACCTAAAATAGCCAAAAATATCATTGTGAGGTCCATAAGTAGGCCTCATGCAGTCAGATAAGCTGCTGTTATGTTCTGCTAATAGCGTCGAAAATTTTAGTTTTTTTCAGATTCATAGTGCTCATTTTAAAAAACTATAACTCTCTAGTTATAAGTCTATTTTTGACGAATTATATACTGTTGGAAAGCTTATTTGATAATCTTTCCAACCACAGTAAATATGACCTAATAAGACTAGTAAAAGATAGTAAACAACCAATCATAATAGCTGCATTTTTTTTCATCTTAGTCCAAAATTCAAAAATTCGCAACTTTTAATCTAAAGATCTAAATTATGTAATTTTAGTGTTATTTTAAACCTTATAGCAAGAAAAATCATTTAATTTATAAATTATCTCCAAAATCATAACAGAAATAAATAGATTCTTAAAGAATTATAAACCCTAGATGATGAATTAACTCCAAGAATCCTCAATTAATAATACGATACTTGATAGGGTTGAGTTTATTACTTTAAGAGAGTGACAATCAGCCATTTTTTGCTCCTTTTCTTCTCCCAAGCTCTTAATCGTTCTCTTTTTTTCTACAGAGCGTATTAATTTTTTTTTCTATCAGACTCTAAAAAACGATACATATACGGTTTCCCAATAGTTTTTTTAAAATTACGTAATTGTCTTTATTTAACTAAACCATTGGCCTTCTTATCTTTTCTATTTTCTCTTTTATTTATTTATTTATTATTATTATTTCTTTTCTTAAACATACGGGATATTACATGTACTCTGAACTAATGTGAGAAAATAACTATATAGTAAAACTAATATCGAGCATGCTCTGATTTTTTAACAAAACAGACATTTTGATTTTCTAGAAAAATAGGCAACATAATGACTATAATTTTGATATACGCAAAAATAAACTAAATTCAGAAAAGCCCCAAAGTAATACAATATATATATATATATATACATATCATATAATCAAATTCTATCACATAAGTCCAAAATTATTCAGAAATCACAATTTTCTATAATAGGCAACATATTATAAATTTTATTCAAAATGGTATAAAACATGGGTAACTAAATTTCTAGTTTACTAGAATAGTGATACCACAATATTAGATGCTTGTGGTATTGTTGGGCAATCATTAGGAGGGTCAGAAATCGAATTTTAACCCTCGATCACCTCCTTTGGTGGGTCAACTTCTCAATGGAGAATCAATTCAACAAACGAACATCGTCACTAAATTCCTAGCATCTAAAATAGCTTGATTATATATATAACTTGATTAATTCAGGTTCGGTCAAAACTTGACTATTGGCACACAAAATGAGACAAAACTTGAGTCGTTCGATCTTGTTTTCTCTCCCCATCACAAAATATAGTCAATATTTATGTCATTTTTCATTATTCTATGAGTACATAGTAAAAATGATTATAATTTCAAGATTTAATAATCGAATTATAAAGCCAACTCTCAAAACTTAACATCTTAAATTACCTCACATAGCAAAATTCAAATCGAGCAATTTCGAGAGTCAAAACCTATACTTTGTCATCCTTATTATCAAAGTGAAGCTAAGGAGTCTAATTTCGCGGCTTTGAAATGACCAAAATCGGTGCTAGTGACCGATTATTTGCCCGCGAAATTTTTGCCTCACAACTGGCCATACACATCTTCAGCTGCGCTTAAATCATGGCAATAAGCTTGTGGGAGTATGGTGGTACAGTTTTGGTGGGTGGTGGCTATTGTCGATGGCCAGAGGACATCAAATAGAGGAGTAGCCAATTTTCACCACTTTTTGCCGAAAAGAGAAGAGAGAGAATCGAAAGGGAGGAGAGAGAAGAAGTGGACTAGACATGAAGTGGCCACATGGCCTACCTCAATTGGCCTAGACAACTTTTTAAAAATTGCATTTCAATCCTCTATTTTTTAAAATTTTTTCAGTTTAGTTTATTAGAAAATTGCTCTTAAGTCCCTGATTTGAAAAATTTTCTCACCTAAGTTGCATATTATTTTATTCCGAAAATTCATAAAAAGACCAGTTTGCCTTTGAAAAATCTGGATTTTCACACCCTCCTCTCCTTAAGGAAATTTTGTCACGAAATCCGATTACAAGTCAAGGTGTACAATACAACAAAGAAATCACAATATAACTTCAAGATGAAAACAAATATGAGTACTTCTTGTACATCTCCATCTCGAGCTCCTAAGTAGTCTCATCTTCCTTGTGATGTTCCTATAGTACCTTGACAAATGGTATTTCTCTATTGCAAAGCACTTTTAGCTCTTTTGCCAGTGTGAGAACTGTTTACTCTTTACAAGACATATCTTCTTAGATCGGTACATGCACGTATTGGATGACATGAGATGTAATCTCCCAGAAATCTTTAGACTTGTAATATTAGTAGAATTATTATTAATAAACTTAGTATCGAATTTTAATAAGTTTACATTCGCAAATACTTGAAATTATGTGTGTAGCATTATTTTAATGTTAAATTTTATTACATGAGAAAACCATAGTTAATCCTTGTTTTAACTTAGAAATTTCAAGTTAGTCTTCCTTAATAATAAATTGATTCTACCATAATTATATTATGTATATCAATATAATCTAATTAAGAATGTGACATGTTTATATCACATTAAAAATTGTTATATTTTATAAGCTAAAGTTAATGGTTGTACCGAAATAGTACCGTGCCATAATTTAAATGGATAGGATTTAAGTATACAAAGAATTAAATAGACAAATCAATCTAAGAGTGGAAAATAAGTTGTAGAAAAAGATGAAGAGTAGTAAAGTTTTACCTTAGGAAGGCAATAACTTTAAATTAGTAGAACAAAAAAGGAAATGGATAAAGTTAGTGGGTAATTCAAAAAGTAGGAAAAAGGAAAATGATAATAGAAATATTCTTTGGAAATTAGTGACTATAATTCAAAGTGGAAGACATAGACAAACTAGTTAGTAACTTTTGTCTCCAAAATAATTCAAAAGGTATGAAAAAGATTAATATAGTGGAGACTTTCTTTGGGAGCTAGTGATATTGAATTCCAAATAATTGAAAAAGAAGAAATATTAGAGACAAAAGTAGTGGATGAGTAAAAAATAAAGTAAAAGATAAGGTAATAGAGTAGGAAAATAAGATATATTGACAAATTGATAATAATGGTACTTGGATTACTTGATGGAATGTGAAAGTGTATATTATTGGATACCTTCCATGGATGGCCTATAAATAGATCCTTCATTTAGTAATTCAAATCCATACTTAACATTTCAATTACTTAGCCAAAACTATTTTCATATTTCCAATTATCCTTTCTCAAAAAAAAAAAAACTCTTTTTATCTCACTTTCTTCCAAATCCACAAGAGCTATAATATTTTACTCATCAACTCTAGAAATTAAGAATTATAATTAAGAGAAGAGAGCACTTAGTATTGTGGTAGAGATGTAAGAAAGAAGATTCAAGCTTGGAAGATAAATATTCTCTCACCTTACTTGTTATGTGTTTAAATAGATTATAAATAGGTAATAACATATTTGACCCACTTTAGATGTTATATAATTTATATTACGTTTAGAATTATTTTGTTGATTTCTTAAGCCTCTAAATATGAATACTTCATAATAATAAAGGCTAAATAATAATAATAATAGTAAAATCAAAATGATTAACACAAAAACTGGAATATTTTTAAGTGTAAGACCCTAAAATAAAATATGCATAAAAATGAATCAAGCTTAATGATTTAAACTTAGATCCATTAGAAATGCTTTCCAAAAATTAAAGATGTTTGCTCAAAAGTTGGAAGGACTAAAATACAAAAACTTTGAGTATTTGCGTCAAAAGCGTAAAGTGTAAAAGTAAATAAAGGAAGAATCTTTAACAAAAAAAATAAGATATAACTCAATATTTACTATTGGAGGGCATAAATGTTAGAAATCTTAAGATTATGAGCAAAAATATAAATTATAAAACTTGAAATTTAGGGTTAGAAATTTAGTATAAGAATAAATAGAAAAATTTATTTTAGATCTCTAATTAGGATAAGAAAATATTTACTTAAATTTAAGACATGAAATCAATTATAAAAAATAAATAATGTATGCTTGTATTGTATTTTGCCTAAGTTTAGTGAGCCTAAAAAGCGTGATCAATACCAAATAATATTTAGTCCAAGTATAATTTTAGATTTTAAATTTGTGTAGCCCTTAGTGTGTTTGACTCACTTATCATATTATGACCCTTAATTATGAATAAAGAAATTAATCAAGTTTAAATTAGTCAATGAATATAACATGACATTGTTTCTCAAATGTGAAGTTTTATACTTGATCAAGACTCAATCTTAAATGTTTTAAGCTTACTAAGTAATTAGAAGTTTAAAATATATATATATACATATATATATATATAATGGTTGTCAATCCAATAGGTATTTTTTTTACTCATGGGTAGGTATTTTATTTTTTAGCCGTTGGATCACCATTAGATGGTGATCCAATGGCTATAATGAAGTGCATGAAAAGACGTGTATCATTAATGCTCTTTCTCTCTCTTATTTTTTACAATAAAAAAATATGCATGCTAAATTTTTATTGGCCAAATTGATACCTATGCATAGGTAAAAATATATATATATATATATATATATAAGGCCACTTTAAATTACTTTAACAAATAGAGTACGTATACGTTAGGGCAAACTTCGACCTAGACGTACGTAATTAACGATTGGAACTAGAACAATCATATTACGAGATAAGTACAATTTCACCTATAGCATGAATGTTTTAAAAATATTTCATGTTTGCAGTATGATATGTTTGAAATTATTTCATGTGTTAACTTGCCTTTATATTATTATTGTATAGCCTATGTATAATGTATGCTTATAAAGATACATTTCTTATGCTATAAAAATGAGGTATACTTACTTTACAATATTATCATGAAAATACTTCAGTATACTTTAACAAAGGAAATGTTACGATAGTGGAATATAAGTTTGGGTTCATTGAAGCGTACTCACTCATATTAAGAAAAAATTAAATAAGATAAAGAATTTAAAGTTGTCGTACTAACCTCTACTAGGTGAGGATATCCGAGGGAAGGTAAGACCGACTTCCTATAAACAAGGATTCCCGAGGAAAAGTATGTTAAGATTATGACCGTGGGTATTTTCAGTTGGGTCGCTCCCTTGGTTCCCCATTTAGTAGTGCACACTTAGCATATACACCAGGGCCCATAAGAAAGATAAAAGACTTTACGATCAAGAATGAGATAAAATCATGATACAATATCTTATAATAAAGCATAAAGTAATGATTTCATAAAACAGCATAACCGGACTTTCATAAAAGATTGTTTGTTTATAAGTAAAATGTTTTGTGAGAATTACATTATACTTACTGAGCGAAAACTCACATTTTATGAGTACCCATGCTATAGGTACTAAAGGAAGAAAACCTCTGATTTGATTGATAGGCTAGTTGGAATCGAGGTGGGGATGAATGCGAGACATAGGCAATAGAATACCGCTATTAAAAATTTCTTCTGCATATGTTCTTATTATGATACAAATGATTTCAATTATATAAGTTTGATGTTATTTGAAAATGTACTTATAACTTCACATTTTATTTCGTAATGCATAATGTTGGGAATATGTCTTAGAAAGCAGTTTCTTTGTTTGGCATTTTAAACAATATTTATTGGATTTAAGTATTATCTATTTGTTATTAATAAATTTCATATTATGTCCCAATAATATACATGTGATGTTTATGTTTTCTATTATGCAAACTTCTAAAAGTTTCCATGACTAATAATGAGTAATAAAGAATTATTTGTGTGAAGTATTCACATGTGAGAAACTAAATTATTTATTTCATTATGACTAAATTAAAAGTTCACATTCTGCAAATAAAGATGGAATACTTTATTTTGCTATAGAATGTAGTGTTGTCTATTTCAACGGGATTGATGAAGTCTCCAATCATCGAAGTGTCTGACTTCGGATAGAAACACTAGTGCATTATAAGAAAGTTATAAGTACATTGAACTGGACCAAGTGAAAAATAAAATTTGAGGTTAAATATCGTAACTCAATATTCTATCATTCACTAATCTAGTACTATTGCAAGATTACCTTAATCCTAGTGATTGTCGGACTTGCTTTCATGAGTTTTATCATTTTGACTTACTTAGAGGACTAGTTCCGATTATATGGTTCGAACTCGGTATCTTGGAAGATAAGATTTGTAAATTGACGAGAACGTCTTTCATAATTTGGACACTATGCATATAATGTCATTTTGAGTTTTTTCAAGGGCTTGGATAATAAAAAACTAGGCGCTAAGTATTCACTTTGTGAATTTGACTGTGTTTGTATGGACAGTTACAAACACCGTAGTCAATTATTATCTATTAGATGAAAAATGGCAACTCAAAGGTAAATATGTACTAGAGAGGTAATACGGTAATTTCACCTCACTAGTACGGTATTGCATCGGGGGTCTATCTGCAGGTTTAGTATATGCTAAATGGATCAAGTTAATTAAAGTGTTAATTAGCTTCACAGAAAATATATGACATTTAGTCTAAGAGTGCAATATTGGGCCTATAGTGGAGTGCCCCAATATTAATAGATATGGCCTAGGCATAATTAAGAGTTAATTATGATTATGAGTAGTTGGCCCATTGGAGCTTAGACTATTTGAATCCATAAGGTCTCCTGTCTAGCTCACACATAGCCCAATAAATAATTGAATGTTCAGTTGACCCCAATAAGCCCATTAGAGTTTACATCTCTTTAAATACTTAAGAGAAAAGTTCTCCTTAGTCTCTCTAAGGGTTGTACACGCCACTCATGTACAGTAATTGTGCTTTTCGTGTGACTGAGAGAAAAAGAGAAAGTGAGAGAGACGAGCCGCTGTGGGAGAAGTCCCGTGTTCATTTATGGCCGCTAAGGGAGAGATACTCATGGTCGTAGACGTGCACTCAAGGAGAAGGAAGATCGTCTTCCAGATCATTCGCTCATCTCTCATTGGGAATCAAGGAGGTGTCCACATACCGAATCATTCAATGGGCTCTAGAGAATATATGGGAAGGCTCAATGGTTATGAAGCACTTCCAAGTTTTATCTAAACCAAGATCCATGGATTGATTTATGTTAGATCAACGATCCTATGTTTTTGTTTTGTAAAATTTCAAGAAAATTTTAAAATACATATTCTACTGCGTTCTTGATTTGTTTACAAAACTGTGAAAATCGTTTTCGGTAAAATAATTTTCAGAAATTTGTTTTCGAAATTACCAGCAATTGGTATCAGAGCAAAGGTTTTCGATGATCTAGCATATCTTGTTCATGTTTATTCTCTTAAAGTTTGATGATCTACGATTTCCATAATGATTTCTTTGATTATGTTTAATATTATTCATGTTTATCAATATGCTCTACTATGTATGATGATTGACTGATTTAATGAGTTTAAATAATAATCAATTAGATGTTATTATGAGTTTATGATCATGTGATGTGTTATTGATTTTTCATTCTAACATGTTCTTGATTTTTCTATGAATGTTATTTTATGTTCTTGATAAAAGAGTTCATAGAAAATGATTTGATCTTTAATTGTGTTTTAGTTTATAGGAAAAACTGTTTCTCAAATTAAAGATTTTTAAAATTTTGGATTTAAAAAAAAAAAAAAGGTTTCACGTTGGGTCTTGCTAACGCAAGACCCATGTGACCATCCATGTAAAACCATAATGGTCTTACGCATGGCCACTCTAAGCACATTGGATGTGCTTTGGCTGCACGGGTGGCACCCCAAATGCTAGCTGCATGGGTGTCGGCCCACTACCGTGGCCGCGCAGGCTTCGTTCTGCTCCTGTGCTCACTTCGTTCTGTGCCTGTAGCTATGCCAATGTCATGTGTGACCCATTGGTGTACGGAATTAGTTCTGTACGTGACCGTGCGACATCACCGAGGACCCGTTCTTTATGCTGTACGTGGGTGTGACTACACGTCCGCATGCAACGATGTCTCGTACCCATAGCCGCGTCACTTTGCCC
Source organism: Parasponia andersonii (assembly GCA_002914805.1). Taxonomy (NCBI): domain Eukaryota; kingdom Viridiplantae; phylum Streptophyta; class Magnoliopsida; order Rosales; family Cannabaceae; genus Trema; species Trema andersonii. The sequence continues at coordinate 511,902 of JXTB01000051.1, forward strand.
CACCTCCGTCGCCGCATGCACGCCATCTAGTACGCTTGTCGTCGAAATCTACGAGAGCTCGTTGTCGCTTGGTACTTGTCCCGAGCGAGGCCGTGTAGCGTTATACGAGTCCGTCAGCACTCAGGACTGTCCCGAGCGTGGCTGCATGATATCCCGAGGATCGTCCTCATTACGGTTTCCCGTTCGGACCTTTAGCTTGTTCCGAACTATGCGGCGGCGTTCCGATTGGCATCCCGATGCCGTTGACGTCGGATTATCTATTTTAGATAATTTCCTATTTTAAATTTCCTTATTTAAATTTTGAATTAGAGATAATGTAGGAAATTTGAATTCGTTACCTTATCTAATTTTTGAAATTTAAATTTTGGTAACTAATCTGATAAAATAAGATTCTATCAGAAAATCCTATATTCTCTAATTTTGAAATTTAAATTAAGGATGAGATCCTTAGTTTATGGTAGGAATTAAATTAAGGATAAGATCCTCAATTTAAATAAATTCAAATCAAGGATAAGTTCACTTGATTTAAGGAAATTTAAACGACTATTTAAATATGGATAGGATCATATATTTAAATAGATTTGATTATAAATTTAAATATGGATGAGATCCCACTATTTAAGAAAATCAATTTAAATAAATAGAAAATTAATTAGCTACCAAAATTAAAATTTTGAATTAAATAGATATAGATAAGATCTATATCTTAAACATATTTTAATTCGATTAAAATATAAAATTTTAAAATTAAGAGTTAATTTGAAATCAATTTAAAATTTTAATTAGATATATTTTTTAATTAAATATTATATGATAATGTTTAAAATTTTCAAATTCCAAATAGCTGGTTAGATATTTACTAAACTATTTATGAGATAATTAGTTATTTGTTTGAATTTGAATTTTGATTTGAATTCAAATCTAGAGATATTCTAGGAGATTTAAATAGTTAAATCTTTTATAATTTAGATTTGAAACCTATGAAGATTTTAAATTAAAATTGGATCTATCCAAATCTGTCTGATTTTTAATTTAAAGTTTGTAGTTAATTTTAATGAAATTAAAATGGATAATTAGAATTTATGAGATAATTTCTGATTTGACAAGATTTTAAACTTTCTATTTATTTTAATGAGATTAAAATAAATGATTAGATATTATGAAATAAATCTAAATTTAAATTTATGTGATTGGATAATATTACTATATTAATTATTTGATAATTAATTTATGATTTGAAATTCAAATGTTGAATTTAAATCAAGAGATAATCTAGAAAATTTAATAAGATTAAATTTTTCAAAAGATTATCTATATTAATTATTCAATAATTAATTTAAAGATTTGAAATTCAAATGTTGAATTTAAATCTGGAAATATTCTAATAGATTAATGTGATTAAATCTTCTAGATAATCAATATTAATTATGTGATAATTAATTTGAGATTTGAAATTTAAAATTTGAATTCAAATCAACAGATATTTATAGAGATTTAATTTGATTAAATCATGTACATTTCTAATTTAAATCTTGTGAAGATTTTAATTAGTAAATATCTACATTATCCAATTTAAATTTAAATAGAAAATTTATATTTTATTTCAATTAGATTAAAATAATTATTTGAAAATTATACCCTAGAAAGCAGTTTTTTTATTTGGCATTTTAAACAATGTTTATTGGATTTAAATGTTATCTATTTGTTATTAATAAAATTCATATTATGTCCCAATAATATACATGTGATGTTTATGTTTTCTATTATGCAAACTTCTAAAAGTTTCCATGACTAATAATGAGTAATAAATAATTGTTTGTGTGAAGTGTTCACATGTGGGAGACTAAATTATTTATTTCATTATGATTAAATTAAAAGTTCACATTCTGCAAATAAAGATGGAATACTTTATTTTGCTATAGAATGTAGTGTTGTCTATTTCAACGGGATTGATGAAGTCTCCAATCATCGAAGTGTCTGACTTCGGATAGAAACACTAGTGCATTATAAGAAAGTTATAAGTACATTGAACTGGACCAAGTGAAAAATAAAATTTGAGGTTAAATATCGTAACTCAATATTCTATCATTCACTAATCTAGTACTATTGCAAGATTACCTTAATCCTAGTGATCGTCGGACTTACTTTCATGAGTTTTATCTTTTTGACTTACTAAAGGACTAGTTCCGATTATATGGTTCGAACTCGGTATCTTGGAAGATAAGATTTGTAAATTGACGAGAACGTCTTTCATAATTTGGACACTATGCATATAATGTCATTTTGAGTTTTTTCAAGGGCTTGGATAATAAAAAACTAGGCGCTAAGTATTCACTTTGTGAATTTGACTGTGTTTGTATGGACAGTTACAAACACCGTAGTCAATTATTATCTATTAGATGAAAAATGGCAACTCAAAGGTAAATATGTACTAGAGAGGTAATACGGTAATTTCACCTCACTAGTACGGTATTGCATCGGGGGTCTATCTGCAGGTTTAGTATATGCTAAATGGATCAAGTTAATTAAAGTGTTAATTAGCTTCACAGAAAATATATGACATTTAGTCTAAGAGTGCAATATTGGGCCTATAGTGGAGTGCCCCAATATTAATAGACATGGCCCAGTCATAATTAAGAGTTAATTATGATTATGGGTAATTGGCCCATTGGAGCTTAGACTATTTGGATTCATAAGGTCCCCTGTCTAGCTCACACATAGCCCAATAACTAATTGAATGGTCAGTTGAGCTCAATAAGCCCATTAGAGTTTACATCTCTTTAAATACTTAAGAGAAAAGTTCTCCTAAGTCTCTCTAAGGGTTGTACATACCACTCATGTACAGTAACTATGCTTTTTGTGTGATTGAGAGAAAAAGATAGAATGAAAGAGACGAACCGCTGCAAGAGAAGTCCCGTGTTCATTTATGGCCGCTAAGGGAGAGATACCCATGGTCGTAGACATGCACTCAAGGAGAAGGAAGATCTTCTTCCAGATCGTTCGCTCATCTCTCATTAGGAATCAAGGAGGTGCCTACACACCGGATCATTCAACGGGTTCTAGAGAATAGATGAGAAAGCTCAATGGTTGTGAAACACTTCCAGATTTTATCTAAACTAAGATCCATAGATTGATTTATGTTAGATCAACGATCCTATATTTTTGTTTTGTAAAATTTCAAGAAAATTTTAAAATATCTATTCTGCTGCGTTCTTAATTTGTTTACAAAACTGCGAAAATCGTTTTCGATAAAATAATTTTCGGAAATTTGTTTTCGAAATTACCAGCACATGGTTTAATTAAATTAAACTTGAAAATGTATTTTGATTGAATAGAAGTTAAACAAATATTTTTCAAAAGATCTAAAAGGGAAAATGTTTTGATTTAAATAAATGCAAAACACAATGAGTTCTATCAAAAAGACCTAAACTGTCTAAGAAGAGCTTATGACTTAAGTGGTTCGTATGTGACCCCCTCCTCATCTAGGTGTCCTTTATAGTTACGTATTATTTAAATCACCTTAATAAAAAGTTTATAATCAAATTTAAATAAAGGATACTTAACCATTGAGAAGATTTACTTGTTTTTAAAATTTAAGTAAATGGTTAGTTATGAATATAAATCACTTGAAAAGAAATAAAAGTATAAAAAAAATTGTCATGAACTTTCAGTGTCTAAATTTCTTTTTTTTTTTTAAATAAGTAAACTAAGAAGATAAGTAGTTAACAGTCCAAAAAGTCAGGTCGTTACATGAGATGGGTCTAATGTATACTTCTTCAACATCGACATATGAAACACATCATACATATAACTTAATTTGTTTACAAAACTGCGAAAATCATTTTCGATAAAATAATTTTCGAAAATTTGTTTTCGAAATTACCAGCACATGGTTTAATTAAATTAAACTTGAAAATGTATTTCGATTGAATAGAAGTTAAACAAATATTTTTCAAAAGATCTAAAAGGGAAAATATTTTGATTTAAATAAATGCAAAACACAATGAGTTCTATCAAAAAGACCTAAACTGTCTAAGAAGAGCTTAGGACTTAAGTGGTTCGTATGTGACCCCCTCCTCATCTAGGTGCCCTTTATAGTTACGTATTATTTAAATCACCTTAATAAAAAGTTTATAATCAAATTTAAATAAAGGATACTTAACCATTGAGAAGATTTACTTGTTTTTAAAATTTAAGTAAATGGTTAGTTATGAATATAAATCACTTGAAAAGAAATAAAAGTATAAAAAAAATTGTCATGAACTTTCAGTGTCTAAATTTCTTTTTTTTTTTTAAATAAGTAAACTAAGAAGATAAGTAGTTAACAGTCCAAAAAGTCAGGTCGTTACATGAGATGGGTCTAATGTATACTTCTTCAACATCGACATATGAAACACATCATACATATAACTCAATTGTATAGGTAGATTCAAATGATAAGCCACTAGTCCAATCCTTTCAATGATCTCGAAAGGACTGATGTTCCTTTGAGTAAGTTTACTCTTAACTCAAAATCTTGTAATACCACACCTTAAAGTCACTTTCAAGAACACAAAATCATCAGTCTCCCAGTCTACCTCATCTTTCTCAAGGTTTGTATAGCTTTTCTAATGATTCTAAATTTCCTTGAGCCTATCTTGAATGTTCTTGATCTTCTCAATAGTTTTCTTAATCAATTTAAGTCCAAGAGTGACATGTTTTTCAGGTTCTATCTAGCACAAGGGTGATCTATATGGCCTCCTATATGGTACCTCATATGGAGCCATATCTACATTGGTTTGGTAACTATTGTTATAAGCAAACTCTACCAAAGGAATGTATTATCCTAGTTTCTACCAAAATCGAATATACAAGCTTAAAGCATGTCCTTAAGAATCTAAATGGTCCTCTCAGATTGGCTATTTGTCTACGAATGATGAGTTATACTGAGATCCAACTATATATTAAATACTTTCTACAAGCCTCTCTAGAACTTCAAAGTAAACCTTGGGTCTTTGTCAGAAACTATGCTCGTAGGCATACCAAGTAAGTGTGCAACATTCTCCACATACAACTTACTAAGCTTGGTAAGTGAGTAGTTAATCCTGATCGGTATAAAATGAGCACTCTTTGTCAATTGATCGACTATCACCCAAACTACGTCATGCTTTCAAAAAGTCCTTAGCAAACCAATCACGAAGTCCATCATGTTCTTATCCCACTTCTACTCCAGAATAAGTAATGGCTAAAGTAGTATTGTTGGCCTCTAGTGCTTTGCCTTAACTTGTTGACAAGTCAAACTTTTGGCTATAAAGATAGCCACATCTTTCTTCATGCCTTTTCACCAATACTGTCTTTTCAAGCCTTAGTATATCTTAATTTGTAAGCCTCAATTAGAATAGTTTCTCGAAGGTTAGGATCATTAGTCACATCTAATTTCCTATTGAAAAGTAAGAACCCTTTTTTGTTGGTACTTTAACTATCTAATTGTTCACTATTCTGAAGCTGGTTTCAAAAAAAAAAATGCTTCATTTTTCACTATTTCCCCTGATGCTTACAAACTCCAGGCTAGCTGAAAAGCTTGTCAGTAATGGTGGATTTACATTTTGGTTCCTTATTACAATATGGAATTTTCATTTTCATCAAATTTTTCAAGATATCCATTAAAGATAGCTTAGTTTACAATGGTAGAACCTTTTTTATTTTTATTTTTTTTATTTTAGTTGTAAAAACTTCATAATAAACAAACCCAACAAAAATTGGGACAAGGATGACACATAAAAGCAAATATATCTGAAAGGGAAACTTTAACCTATCATATAAATTTAAACACGAGCACAATTTCATCCACACATATCACATAAAAATAGAGAATATGAGAAAATAAAGAAACTAAATACTATAGAATCCCTTATAGACAGTGTCAAGCATGAAATCCATGAAATCACAAGCAATTTCAAGAAATCAAAAGTGGAATCATAAAAGTATCAATAAACCAAAATATAAGAGAAGATTTAAATGGTAGATCAAAGGTGGAGATCACTTCAAAGCTTAATTTTTTTAGCATGACAAAGTGGTGTCTACGGAGGAGGGTTGGCAATAGAGCATCACTGGTAGTTAAGTGTCAGCATAAGAGGTGTCGGAGTGGGTGACTTTGGAGAAGGTGATTGAGGCTCTAGGGTTGCTTGCGTGTATCTATTCTAAAGTCACGTATAGGGGTTAACTAGGGTAACAAAAAAGACCCAATAAAATGGAATGACTTTTCCACCCAATCTTTGATGGAATACTAATTCTATCAAAGTGGGTGAATGAGCTTTACATTGGAAAGCCTTTCCCTATTGTGAAAATTAGGCATCGTACGAAATTTTTAGGGAAAAAAAATAAAAAGATACAGTGGTCTTTGTTTTTTTAGATCCGGTATAGTTTTTATTAGAAAAATATCATTTTAAAAAAATATTAAAAAAATACTATTTTTAAAACAGTAACCAGTAATTGGTAACCTATTTTCAAGTATTGGTAACTATTAATTAAAGGTATTTATAACTGATATATAATTGGTAACTAGTAAGCAGTAGCTAATTTTCAGAAACTGGTAACTAATAACCGTTTAAAAAATAGTATTTTTCTATATTTTTTTAAAAGATGATATTTTTCTAATAAAAGTCATATGAGAATATTAAAAAAAATTTGATCTTCGTGTTTTGTAATTTTCTTTTTTGTTTTTATAAGTAAAATTGTTAGAAATTCTTTCCTATTTAGACTTGCCAACTAAACATTAGAATTAGGCCTTTTTGGAAGAGATTCCTTTTCATTTCAGAAAAAAATTTGAAAAATATGGTGATTTGCAGTTTTTTTAGATGCAGTACAATTTTGATTAGAAAAATACAATTTTTAAAATAATAAATAGTAACCGGTAACCGATATCCAAAAATTGGTAAATAGTAATCAAATATATTTATAATTGATGTATAATTATTAATTAGTAACTAGTAACTAAAAATGATATATTTTTAATATTTTTTAAAAGTGATATTTTTCTAATAAAATTGTACAAAAATTTGAAAAAAAAACTTGACTTTCATATTTTGTAATTGTTTTAGATTTTTATAAATAAAAGTGTTAGAAACTTGCCTAAGTGTAAACGAGTGGTTTCCTTCTTGTTGAGTTGGGTTTACATTTTGTTCACTTGTTTAAGTGAAGAATTAAGTGACTTCCCAAAAAAAAAAAATGATAATAAAAAAAAATTAGTATTTATCTTAGCATGCTCTCTAGAAATGGTATGTCCCAACTTTCCCATATTTTTTCATTTCATTTTTCATTTTTCATTTCCATTTAGAGATATTAACCACTACCAATTGGCAATCTCCTAGTTAGCCCAAAAAAAAAAAAAAAAAAAAAAAAACCATTCCAAAGGCAGCTGTTTTAGGTTTTGGAAGAAGAAATTCAAAGAGAAGAGAGGAGACAGCCTGTCAAAGGAAATACAGTAGACATTCAAACAACCAACAACAACAACAAGCGCGTCTGTCCGAGACGAAGCGTCAAACTGGGACTTTGGCCCATCATCAGAGTCGCCATAGGTAACCACCTCCACCATCACCATCTTCGAGTTCAAGCTTCTCTCTCTAAACCACAGGAAAGGAGAGCGAGATGGGACTTGCAGTAATGGGGGCGGATCCACTCAGCGACAGAGCAGCCATGATGAGAGAGTCGCTTCAGAAGAGCCAGACCATTACCGATAACGTTGTCTCCATCCTTGGCTCCTTCGACCACCGTCTCTCCGCCCTCGAGACCGCCATGCGCCCTACCCAGGTGGGTCCCTTTTCTTCTTCTTGCTTTCTGTTTGCTTCCTCGGAAAATTTGGGATAAAAGAAAGAAAGGGTATGCCAGAAAGAGCGAGTTTTTGGTCGTTTGGGATCAATTGTTTTATTGACTTTTCGTATACTTTGACAATAGAAGCGAAACCAAAATACGGGTCTTTCAATTGGTGTGTTCTTTTTGCATTTTGCCTTGTTTTCTGAGTTATTAAGATGGCAGATCTTGGGGGATTCTGGGTTGTTTTGTTTGGTTTGTATTATAGCTCGGACATTCGTTTTAATGGAATTGTTGTTGGATTTGCTTCTATTTTGGATAGTACAGATTAGAACGCATTCTATTCGGAAAGCGCATGAGAACATCGATAAGACTTTGAAGGCTGCAGAGGTTTTATTGACACAATTTGATCTTGCTCGTCAGGTTGGTACATAAGACAATCAATGTTTTACTCCTCTGTAAGTTTAATCCATAAGATTAATTGCTTTTTGGTTAGGTGTCCCTGAAGTCTAGATTTAGTGCAATGGTTTGTTAAGTTGGCTTCTATGTTAACTATTTCCAAGTAGGGGTTTAGATAAGCATATATTTGTATATAGGAAGTTCATAATCATGGTTAAACTTAAATTCAGCCGAGATTTTCTTCAATTTGGCATTCATACTGCTTGCTGATTAAATCAAGCTGGAGAAATAGAGCTAGTTTACTGAATTGTGGGAGAATGTTGTTCCGGGCTTGTACTTTTCTGTAATCAAGATGGCAAAAGCACTATCCTTTTTACTAACTATAACCTATTCTTTAGTCTTGGTTGGTTGCTATTGTGCCTTACTGCCTTTTGGATGAGATGAACCCTTTTAGTTCGTTCATTTTAATCATGTTTCCAACTATAATTCGAGCTGAAGGGGTAATTTGAATGGTAGTTCTTGATAATGTCAAACTACAAGAACAAATTAAAGTGAGAAACATTTTTCAGTGCAAGTCGCTTTTGTAAAGCAGAACTAAGTATTCAATCTTCTAGTGGATAATATAAGATCATAGGATTTCTAGAACTTTTTCATATGGGTTGCTAAATGGGAAATGCATGTTATGGAATTCTGATATTTCTGAGACATATATGTTTTTGTTTAGTGAGATATGTGGTTTAGAAAATACACATCTTATTTTGGTGTACGTTGCATTGAGCAGTGTAAATTTTATGCAATATTTGCATATGCCCAAAACTCATTAGAACTACATTTTCTTTTCGCCTTTCCTTTTTTTTTTTTTTTTTTTTTTTTTTTTTTTTTAAGTCAATGGGAATCGCATGCATAGTGGCTATAACAGAATCCTATTCCAATAATTTTGGGTTGGTATATTCTCATCTTATTTTTAGTTTCTCCTATTAAGTTGTTGGCCTTGACTCTACATTTGAATTTAGTTGATCTTCTTTACATTGGTTTCTAATAATATTGATTTTTGATTTTTCAGAGTGTCCTTTTTCAAATTTATTTGTCCTTTTATTTTTTGTAAGGATTGATGCATTCTGCTTCCAACATCCATCTTCCACCCTCTCTAATTATTAGACATAAATATGCAGTTTTACTCTTTTCCTTAGTTTTTGTTTTCTGTAATAATACTTAAGTCATTTGATAATAAGGACATTTATAATATTATCTTTAGATTGGAATGGATTAAGCTAGCCCAAGTATACACTCTCTACGGCATCAAGGACTTGATTAAAATAAGCGACAATATGAGTAGCTGTTGTATTACTTTAAAGTTTGAACTTATATATGAGATGCAACACTCTTGTAGTTTGTGTTACTGTAGATGTTCTGAAAGATAATGTTAGTTTCCATTTTGATACACAGGCAGAGGCAAAAATACTCAGGGGGCCGCATGAGGACTTGGAAAGTTATCTTGAGGCAATTGATCAGCTAAGAAGCAATATCCATTTTTTTAGTAGCAGCAAAGGCTTTAAGAGTAGTGATGGGGTTATCAATCACGCAAATGGTTTACTTACAAAAGCTATTTCAAAGCTTGAAGATGAATTTAAGCAGCAGTTAACATCTTACAGGTTTGTGCTTCTACACTTAGTGTGCCTTTTGCTCTGTTTATAGCTCTACTTCTATGGCAAATGACCAGTTTGTTTACCTTTCTAACCAAATAGTTTTTTGGGCTAACATGGACAAACATATGATATATAGTCAGGCTCTTGACCAATTGACATTGTGTATAGAATAGGATTCTTACTCTGGCGAGTAATGTAATTTGGTGCTTGTTAAACTTTGTGTTCTTGAGTTGTTAATGTGCAGCATCCTTGATATTAGGCAATTATATGCATTTATACAACAGATTCTGTGGAAAGAATATTTTGTTTGTTTATAATGGTGAACATCTGTCTATTTTAAGTTTGTTCAATAATATTCATCAATATGTCAGTAAGTAGTAATTAACTCTGTAATGCTTAGTTACTGACTTATTATTTTTCTACTGTTATTACTCTATCTCCGCCTGAGGTGAAAAAATGTTGTCGGGAATGGATGTTTGATGTTAGTTCCTGAGGCTTTTCATTGTTTCTTAATCATTTATACCCTGTAACATATTTTATTTTATTTTGTTTTTGTGACATAGATTCATTCAAAATTCAGATTCATAATGATTTATTACCCCATGGAGAGAAAAGTGTCCTCTCTGATTGCTGCTCACAGTAATGTTGCATGTTAATTTAACCGATTCAGGGAGCAGGATTTAACTTGTGTGATCGATCTTAGTTTATCCTTGCAAGTAAGCATGATTTCTGTTACTTTAATAGATTTTTTCATTCTGAATTTCCAGCAAACCTGTGGAGCCTGAACGACTATTTGATTGTCTCCCAAACTCACTCCGACCGTCAGGATCTCCTGGAAAGCATGGTGATCCTGGCGGCAATCATCACTCACACCATTCAGAACAGCAGAATGCCGACTTGGAAACTGCTGTTTATATACCTCCTACTCTTATTCCACCAAGGGTTTTACCTTTGCTTCATGATTTAGCTGTGCAAATGGTTCAAGCTGGTCAAAGACAGCAATTAGTGAAAATTTACAGGTAGAAGATTTATTTTTGTCCTAAATTGGTATAAATGAGTTAGTTTTTGGTCTATGTAATCATTGGGAGATGATCAGGATGTATATTTCACAATCCAATATGCAAATATAGCTAATGATGGATATACTGTTGGAGTGGTGGTCCTGATGCAGGAAATATTGATGATATATACACAAATAATTTATAGACGTGTGTATTTGTTTGTGTAAGAATTGACAGAAAAACAGAGTTTTGCTGTACAGTGTGGAAATTTTGAAGACACTAGGAAATGCTGCTCTTGGATAATGTTATCCATATCTTTTCTTAGTTTGCATGTGTGTGAATACATGTGTAAAGTATCAAGACATTGCAAGAGGTCTAATTCTCTTTCATTCTAATCAGAGATACGCGCTCTTTGGTTCTGGAAGAAAGCCTTCGTAAATTGGGAGTTGAGAAACTTAGCAAAGAAGATGTTCAGAAGATGCAATGGGAGGTTTTGGAGGCTAAAATTGGGAACTGGATTCACTTCATGCGCATTGCTGTAAGGATAAGTTATCTGATATAATTGCTATTTGCTGGGGAGATTTGTTAAAATATCTAACAATACTGGGCCAGGTCAAATTGCTATTTGCTGGGGAGAGGAAAGTCTGTGATCAACTATTTGATGGGTTTGATTCTCTTAGTGACCAATGTTTTTCTGAAGTCACCGCCGGTAGTGTTTTGATGCTGCTTAGTTTTGGTGAGGCAATTGCTAGAAGCAAGAGATCTCCAGAAAAGTTGTTTGTACTCTTAGACATGTATGAAATAATGCGAGAGCTTCACTCAGAGGTATGCATAAAACTATTAAGTTCTATTTACGTTCTTTTCTTTTTCTGAATAAACTGTTTGTTTCTTAATCAAAATATCTTACAAGTAAATCATGTAACACTTGTTAGAGCATTTGCAATGAAAAAGTAAAGAAGGATAAGAAGAAAAAAAGCCTGAAACTATAGCCTTTGGATGTTAGTTGAACCTGATCAAATTAAGCCTGAATGTTTTGGATATATGCTTTAGTTGTATGACAGGTTCATTTATTAGCTTCTCTGAAATAATCTGCACAGGTTCATTTATTACCTTGTCTGTAATAAGTTGCAGATTGAGACGATTTTCAAAGGAAAAGCATGTGCTGAAATTAGAGAATCTGCATCAAGTCTGACAAAACGGCTGGCCCAGACAGCTCAAGAGACATTTGGTGATTTTGAGGAAGCAGTCGAAAAGGATGCAACTAAAACTGCTGTATTTGATGGCACTGTTCATCCCTTGACAAGCTATGTGATCAACTATGTGAAGTTTCTGTTTGAGTAAGTTCAGATGACCTTGCTTTTGATCTCTCCTATTCCCTTTGTACTAGGCGAACCTCTATTTCCTAGTAATGAATACAGCATTCATTAAAGCTCCCGTGGATTTCTGTTGTGAAATCTTTTATCCTTTTTTCATTTTTTGGTGAGGTAAAATTTATCAATCTGCGCTACTTTTTTGCCTTTGAACCGACTTGGCTGTTGCTCAATTTTTAACTTCTTACCTCTTGTGCACATTTTTTTATTTTACTCTTTTTTTTTTCGATAATTGATTTGGGACATGGAATAAATGAATGAATTATTTTCTGACTTACGTGTTCTTAATCATTTTATGATTTTGTGCATGACGTCTTGATTTAATCCTGTGCATTGGGTAACTTATTTAATAGTTTGCATGTGGTAAGGTATCCTTTATTTTGGATAATCTGACCTTTCTTTTGTTGTATATCATTTGCTCATATTGTATCCTTTATTTTGGATAAATAACACGTCAATATGTTTGACCTCCCCATTGTCTTGCAGTTATCAGTCAACCTTAAGGCAACTTTTCCAAGAGTTTGAAAATGGAGGTGAATCTAGTTCGCAGTTAGCCTCAGTAACAATGCAAATAATGCAGGCCCTTCAAACCAATTTGGATGGGAAGTCTAAACAATACAAGGATCCTGCTTTGACTCACCTTTTCCTTATGAACAATATCCACTACATGGTTAGATCTGTGCGCAGGTTTGTCTCCTACAACTTTGTCCGGATGTGTTAGGAATTTGGACTTTGCAAAGCTTGTTTTACATAGTTCTGCTTCTTAACATATTTATTTTCAGATCTGAAGCTAAGGATTTGTTAGGAGATGATTGGGTGCAAAGACACCGGAGGATTGTGCAGCAGCATGCAAATCAATACAAAAGGAATGCTTGGGGAAAGGTGCAGTTCTGTTGACTAAAGTATCTATTGTGTATTTCTGTTCCAAGTACTGTATGTGGTAATCTACCTATTTTTTTTTCTTTATGAGCAGAGAAAAGTTAAAGCATTTCTTGTTTCTTAAATGTATTCTGGGTCACTGTCTGCTAATTTCGTGGTAGGGAACTTTAATTATAGAGAGCAATTATGATAGTGCAAAGACATTGTGGCACCACTTTTACGGCAGTACACTAGATACACAAATGTCACAGTTATTTCTTTATCTCCTTGAATATTTTGGCTTACATTGCAACCCCGGGTCTTACAGTGCACGGCTTGAATTGTAGCTAGTAATAGAAATTTTATATGCACCTCAGGAAGTATTTTGGGCACTTTATCCATATATCATGATAAGACCGCTCAGAGTTTATTGAAACTTATGTTGTGATGTAGCATCCATTCTAACTTGTTTTCCACATGCAGAAAGAAAACTAACACATGAAGGATGATCTAGAGAGACCTCAGTAATTACACTGTCATAAGTCATAATTTATCCTTGATTCTTGATTTTCAACAAATACTTAGATGCTTTATTCGTTTCTTTTTTTTTTTTCTCACTTTTCTATGTAGCAGATTGATTCCTATGCCCTCAAACATACTTTCTGTTGCTATATTCTGATTAAAGATAAGAAATGGCAGCATTAGTTTAGTTAAAATTAAAAGAAAATTGTACTTAGAAATATAATTAATCCTCCAGCAAGTTATTTGCCTCTAGAATATTGTCTAAAAAGCTTGGGTTTCTGCGTTTGTTTAACATGTGGCATTTTCTTCATTGCAGATTCTGCAATGTCTCACTATTCAAGGTCTGACCTCATCTGGTGGTAGTTCAGTAGGGGGTGATGGAGGAAACAGTAGTGGAGTCTCGAGAGCATTGGTTAAGGACAGGTGTTTAAGATATCAACTACACATCATATATTAATTATTTTTCATTCATGCGTTCATAATTCTTTTGACTTAGCCGGAGAATTGCTCACCTTTATCAGGTTTAAGATATTCAATATGCAATTTGAGGAACTTCATCAGAAACAGTCTCAGTGGACAGTCCCCGACACTGAGCTACGTGAGTCACTGAGGCTTTTGGTAGCTGAAGTCCTATTGCCCGCTTACAGATCTTTCGTAAAACGCTTTGGGTAAGTCTTCTATCAAATTAAGTAATCCTATTTCTACGTACTTGCTTATACATGCATGCAATGAATAGTAGATAAGTGGAGCTATCTTTTTTATGATGTTAATGCCCTGCATGTGGAGTTTCACCAATGGAAGTTGTACTATTTGGTTAATTTAGTCAATAATCATCTTACAGACAATTAGTTCCATTGCTAAGTTGCTTAGTCAATAATCACCAATATACCTTTTTCATTATTTGCCGTTTAGGCCTTTGGTTGAGAATGGGAAGAACCCCCAGAAGTACATAAGATACTCGGCAGAGGATCTCGACCGAATGTTAAGTGAATTCTTCGAGGGAAAAACCTTGAATGAGCCCAAGAGGTAGATGGAGGTCTAATTGGTGAGGCTGTGTCAGCGCCAACATCCCTAAACGGCACGTACTTCATCGTTCGAGTCCATTCAATTGAGTTCTTGTGGTATTCCTTCAGTGGTAAATTTTATCCAGGAGGTTACCGTGTTCTGGTATTGTTAAAGTAAGAGCAGGCAGGTTATGATCTGCTGCTCGTTCAGTCAAATAATTTGGGCTCTTATCTTTCACGGGAAGCTTTGGTAGTTCTTTCAGTGTCTGGTTTTGTTTCGCAAATGTATATTTGTACCAAAATAACTAGGTGGTTTTGTATCTATTCTTTTGTCTTTACTTTTATGAATACTTCTAGTAGTAGATGTTTTTTAGTTCTTGCTGGGTTGCCAATAATTTGTTAATCAAGAGACAGGTGGTTTGATCACTTTTTGAGTCTGATAAAACAGGAATGGAGAGGGAGGAGTATTTGTCAAGAAATTCCATACACCAGTTTGTATTATTGTTGTTTCTTGTGCTGATTGTGTACAAAGGGAGAAACTGCCGTCTATTCCCTCTTTTTTTTTTTTTTTTTTTTTTTTGTTTTTTCCCTTTTATTTTATTTCTTTTTTAGATTTTCTTCAAGCTAAGAAACGGAAAGGCATGGCCATAAAATAGAGAGCCATATATGATGAAGTCAATTTTCAGAAAATGGAGGTTTTGGAGACTCAAGATCCCCCGTAGAAGTGGGAAGTGGGAACTAGTCGCTTAATCCAAGATGTATTTTCAATGTGTCTTTGGAACATTAACGATCGTGTTAGAATCAAGAAATAATCAAATATGATGATGAAAATTTGACATCTCGATGACATACAATTTGAACCATGTTCCTGGTTACAATATGACGTCTCGGTAACATAAAATATGAACGTTACACAAATGGGTAGGTTAAGAACTAACAATTTAATGGCTTACCTTAATTAGGTATGCTGACATTCTAATCAATGTCTGTTTTTCGTATTGGGGAAGTTTACATGCGCCTCATCTATTCAGTCTCGGCCTTTTATTGAGGTAAAAGTTAAATGTTTTTACGTTCATACATATCCCATCAATTCAATATCGGCCTTTCTTTTACTTTGGTGAAATTTGCATGTTTATAATTTCATACGCCCCCATTAATTCAATCTCGGCCTTTTACTATGTTGAAGTTTACATGTGTCCAAGCTAATGTAAGATTTGATACATTTGACGATGACACTTAGAACTTATCTTTTTATTCAATATTTCTTATTCGGGTTACGAAAAAAAAAAAAGAAATAAAATAATTACAATATATGAAAAAAGGAAAGAAAAAATGCTTATGAGAGAGTCAAAATTGTATACCCTTGACTCCTTGAACTCTGCTTTGGCTTAGTATTAGAATTAGAATTGTACAGGGATAGAATTGTATAGGGAATGAAGGATGGACAAGCAAAGGCCACGTTGCGCGCCATGAAGCCATGACTATTCTTTCCCTTCATTTCCGTACGTTGGCAGTTGCTTCTGCTTCATCTTACTTTGTCCATCTTCTGAAAGTTTCATCCTCTACACCTTTCAGTTTCCAACATCACATTCCAGACTGTTTGGTTCTCGGGAAAGTATCAGAATCCATAATGGGTACAACCTCACAAGCTTTGGCTGCTTTCTTCTTGTCCTATCTTTTCTTTTCTTTACTCTCTCATCGACCTACCCTTCATATCGGATGTTGGTTTTTGTTCTTCCCCACTTTTTTTTTTTAAACAATTATTTTTATTGTGAAATTTTTTTTGCATGAATTATAATTCTTCTTGTTTATACTTTTTCCATTAATGGGTTTCATTTTGATTCAGGTAAAGAAGCTGAAATTGATCAGATGGGGGAGGTGTCTAGCAAGGAAGCATTTGAATTCGTTTCAAGAAAGCGTTTATCTGATAATATAGTACCTCACATCTTGAATCTGTATGTCTGATCTTTGTTTTTCTCTCTTTCATATACACACATATCAAAACACTTTATTTGGATTATGGGCTTTTTTTTTTCACATTTGAATATTATTCTATCTATAAGGTGTTATTAGCAGTTAAGATATTTTGATTTTGACAGGTGGGTTTAAATGGGTTTTAGTTGCATGATCTGACAAATTTATAATAAGCTTTTATTTTGTTGTTAATAGAATTTTTTTTGCCTATAGAAAATTGATAGCTTGATCATAATGTTTTTGGTGAAGGGCTGCACTTCTACAACTCATTCTGTTTGTGTATATTCTTTCTACTCTAGTCTGTGTTAATCATTTATATTAATCAATAGTTCAAGTCATACGCTCCCTTAATCCATTTTATCCTCAGAGGATTCACTTCAATTGTTGAGTGTCAAATAATTGAAATAATAAGTTTTATATACTTTTGTGAGTTGATTGATTAGTTACTTAATCATTTAGATTTATTGTCATGTGCATGAGGAACTTAGTTGAGCTGGTGAGGGATAAAATCACTGCATATTTGCCAAAAAAGAGGATTGGTAATTGTTTTTTTTTTTCTTTTTCTTTTTAAGAGGAGTAAAGAAAATGCAGAAAATATGATTACCCTTTACCATTTTAGGTGGAAAGAAACGTTTATAATACTCTCGCATCATGTCTATTAATCCGTAATCAAATAAATCATAAAAGGAATGAGTGGAAAGGGAACAAAGGAGAATAAGACAATGAGTAGGAATTACTATGATTTCTTTCTTGTATTTCTAACTAGTATGTAAATATATAAAATGGGAAAGCTTTTCCTTTCCTCGTTTCTTTTGTTGTCTATTACAGATTAATAAACATGCTCTAGATGTCTAGTTTCTTCTTTCCCAAGAAGTTTTCGTTTCTTGGGCTCTAGTAATTTTTTTTTGGGCCTTGTGCAAAATTAGAAAAAGAGAGTTTCAGGTATTTTATTTTAGTAGTAATTGAATGATTTATAACAGTGGAAGTAAAAAATGAGAGCACTTGTCAAGAACCATCAATGAATTTGAATTGTAGGAAATGGAAATGAACTGTCTTGTTCAAATGCTTGACGCAATTTTGGAGCCTGAGGGAGAATAAATCAATTAGATTGTATACTTCAATATAGGTGATTTAGTTTCATTTATCGTGAATTTAATCGACAAAGTATTACTTTTATCTCTAAAAAACAATCACTGGTCTCTGCAAAGTTTTAAAGAGAAGCTTTTTTCTGAATGTTTCAGATATGCGTCTAGGGCAACGCCTAAAGACTTTGAAATCTATGCTCCAGATGCTTCATTTGAGGATCCACTGATGTGTGCTCATGGGTATGTAATTTTATTATATCACCTTATTTATACTGCATAAATACAGAAATGACAATTGTCTTGGCTTGTATTCCTTAGGCAAAGCGAATTTTCTTCTGATGAGCCTTTTCATTGAAGATATTTCCAAAATATTTTCCATTTTTTGTTTCATTCATTTCTTTCCAGAGAAGCTACTTCAGAAGAAATATACACATAATTTTGGATGAGTAAGCATGATATTTTTTTTTATCCAAGTATCTCTAACTAATGACACTATATAGTTGGTCTATATTTCTTAATTTCATGTTCTGAGATAAAGAGAGAGACACTCTGTTAAATCATTTTGAAGAGTTCTGAAAGCCTCATAATGCAGGCATTTAAATTGTCGTGCCTTGCTTTAAAGCTAAATGATGGCATTATGTTGTATTTGACAAATAACACTTAATTTTAGTAGATAGACTTAATCTGTCCTGATTAAATTGCTCTTGGAGGTCAGAGGAGCTGTCTAAGCTGTTTTTCTTTGGAGTCTTGGTGATGGTATTCCTAGTTGTTGAGGGCATGTTATTAACTCAAATATCTCATTATTTTTCTGAAGCACAATAGAAAGAACTAAATAGTTTCTTTTATGTGACTGATTCTTGTTATATCTTTTTGCCTGATCAACTTTGTGAGACTGAAATTTGCCATAGTTTGCATTACAAGATTTCCAATGTTGTATTGGCAGGGTGAAGCAAATCAAGTCAGCATTTTATTCACTTTCCAAGGTTATACAGTGAATTGTGAATTCGGAACCAACTTTCCTTGAATATGTCAATCTGGTTGAAACAGATCGTTGTTTTAGTTGTTCCATGAGAAATATTAGAATCAGTATTGGTTGCTGTTTAGCAGCATTAGCTAAATACATTAACTGCATCTGCAGCTATTAGACTGGTTAAGTTCCATAAGTGCACGTAGTAATCAAAGTAAGATAGACTTAATTTGCTGCTGAGAGAGACCCCACCAGTTTCATAAGGTGTCACGATTATTATGAAAGAAATTCTGAGAAGAATCTCCTATGTATTTCTGGCTTATACATCACTAACGAATGGGCCCAATTCTTTATATTGTAAGGGATAAGGTGGTGATGTTTAGATAAGAAGGGGTGTGGACAATATAATAAACAGAGTATAGATAATTGAAGCAACATAAGATGGTGTAAATACAAATCGAGTACATTGAAGCTTTTTCTCTACTAAATCAGGGTGGTGAAAGACTTGTTTACATTACTTTGATAGCATATAATTTGTAAAAACAGTAGGAGACAAAAGTTCCTATTTGTCATTGCTGATAACATTAATTTGAAATCAAACATTTTTATTCAAAATAATACATCAAGTGGTTTGTTGAATATTGCAAATACATATTGATCAGTTCCAAAAGTTAAAATACACATTTATCAAATGGAGCAATACTACTTTAATACATACCTAATGTCTGTTTCTCTCTTAGTTTTCGTCATTGTTGTTATTACAATTGTTTTCATTTATTTTACCTTTCTCCTCTTTTCTATGGACTTTCTCAGGTCTTTGCTGAATCCAAAATTGTGGAATACAACATCAAAGAAAGTCTGACTTCGCCAGGAAAGGGGGAGGTTCATTTTACGTTTCCAACACTATTAAAATATTGTTTCATTTCTCATTTTATAGATGTTTCTATCCTGGGTTTGAAAATTACTTTGAGACTTAAATTTTTTCCAATGAATCCAGATATTAATTGATAACAAGCAATACTATAAATTCTTGGGGAGAAACATAGATGTGGTATCCCTCATCAAATTACATGTTGTGGAAGGAAAAGTTGTTCGCCATGAAGACTGGTATGCTCTCAACTGAACTCTAATAAGCTTTTACTCGAGTAATAAAATCTACTATATCAGACTCAGTGTATCTTGCTTCCTTTAATAGAATACTCTAGTTGAACTATAAACCCCAGTATGTTCCATTTCATATTTGTCCTTGATATCTTTGAACACACTTTAAACAAGGTGATGTATGAAAATACTTCTTCGTTATGGAATTTATACTGAACACAACATATGCTATGTGGTTTCATTTCGATTCACTGTAATTCAGGAAATTAGAACAATATTTTTTAAAAAAAAAAAAAAAAAAAGCCATGTAGCACAAAAGTTCTGTCCTACTGCTCGACACCATAGTAGTTCTTTTGGTATGTCCTTGTGTGCAAAGGTATTAGAACAGATGGAGAGAACTGAACTTATGATATGATGATAGAGTATCAAACCACAATGTACACTCATACCATTTAGTGAAACCTGCATAGTTTAATGCTCATGGTATTGAAATCTGTCAAAATGCAGAGCTTAAGCCGCCTATGTGTTTTTTGTTTTAAGCTATTTGTCCTATGTGGACCATGGTGTCTTTTTTTTTTTTTTGGGATGAAAAAGTGGACCGTGGTGTGAAAGTGAGAAAGATGTGCTTTATTACAAGAAATATGTCTCAAATGTGAAGCATCACAATATAGTGGTAGCTATGAACTGAATGTCATTTTAGTCTAAGTTGTTGAACATACATATCCTAGTCACTTTTCGAAACACTACATTCAACTTTGTCAATAATGTTGTTTGCTAGAATTATGCCTGCAAGATCATTGAGAGTTTAATATGATTCTACTGCAGGTGGGACAAGAAGCCTCTTTGGAACAGGGAAACAGTTAAACTGCCACTTGTTGGCCGACTTATTGAAATTACTCGCAGAGGTTCAATGCTTGCGACTCATGCAATGATGGGTTTTGGAAACGATCCAACCATGTAAAGTCACTTAGTAAGAGAAGATTTGTGCTAACTTTTGCTCCTTCAAGAGGTGTATAAATGTTATCCAGCATTTATTTGTTGTTGAGACATTCAAGTTTTCACATTTTACTAAGGTTGGCTTGTGGTTTGGGAATTAAACCTGCTGTTTCATAACTAAGATTAGTAAGTTATGCATGTTTTGAACTCAGATATGCAAGTAATATATAGCATCCACAGATTGTCTCCTGACATCGTTATTCCTTTTTTGAGCTTTTGATTCAAAACAGTACACCAGAGTAAAATTCTTCAGAGAACCTAAAGCTACCTGTACTTCGATACCTTTTTTTTTTCTTCTTCTCTTTTCTGGGTTTACAAATCAATCAAACTATACTTCTTGATTATAACTTGGGACTTATATTATGATACTAACATTTGCTGTCAAGGTAGTGGTAGTTATTCATGGAGATTACTCTGCTTCAATGATGCAAAATGACAATTAAGTAAAACTTGTTGGAAATGAAGAAAGTAGATAAGATCTTGGTAAATGCTTATTTTTCTCAGGAAGAATTTGTGTAGTTATGTTGTGTTTGCCTTGAATTTGTGAATAGGTTCTGGGAGCTTAGTTTAAGTCAGTCAATGACTTGCTGCACTGTGCACATGGGCGAATCTCCCTCTCTCTCAAAAATATGCTTTAAGGAAAAGTAGAAAAACCAAACAATCATTGAAAATAACATCATAACATTGAAATAAAAAATCTCCTCACACATTCTCCTTAGTCCTTAACTTTGTGTCATCCCCTTCTTTTTGACTGGTCATCTCCAACACAACACCTTTGCCTTTAAACTTAACAGACCACCAAGCAAAGACAATTCTCTCTCTCTCTCTCTCAAGCTTTTTGCTTCTTAAATGATCATGAGCTTCATATGTGATTCTCACTCAAGCTTGAAAGATCACAAGCATTAATAAATTATTGGACAGAGAGAGAGAGAGAGAAATGGGAATGGATATATATATATATATTATAGAATAATAATTTAGAGTTTTGGGGATCCGAGATAGAATTTCCCTTACTTTCATGCAAAATTTTCTTTGTAATAAAAGAAAAGCTTTTAAAAGTTGATGCCCTTGTGATAAACAGCCGTTACCTGCTTTCTTTCTTTCTTTCCTTCTTTCCACAAAGACTGCAAAAGCTTAACCTGTGGAAACTTTGTCTGCTAGCCATCTTTCGATAAATGCCACAGCTTCTCTCTCTCTCTCACACACACACACAATGAAAAGTTGGAGGTGTGGAGTTTAGCAGTCTTGGATGAGACAGAGATGCAATTAAATAGAAAAGATGCATTGCCTTTAAAAAGTTTGATTATATTGATTTGTTTCTTTTATAGCATTAATAAAACCTAAAAAGAATACAATAAGAGGGAGGGTCCATATACTTTTTTGTACGTGTCTCTTTTTCATTAACTTTTTTTTATCAATTGTAATCATTTCTAGATCATGTTTCTAAGATCATATGTCCATGACGGCTAGACCACATATCTCCTTTGTAATCAAAGAACCTTTAGAGAGCCATTTTGGATATATGTGTACCTCAACAGGTTGTTGAAGGCTATATAATTAATTATAGTAATAACAAAATCAACAAGAAGAATGTTTTAGTGAAAAGAAACATATATCCCTTTCGTTACAGTGTATGGCCCCTCTTGGTCCAAAGTGGAAGAAGTGGAGGTGGAAAAGACATTTCAATTCTTGCAAAACCAAAGTGACTGAGCTAATTGATAGAAAAATTGATAAATATATAGGTAAATATATTTAAAAAAAAACCTTTATTGTCATTTTTAGATGATATAACTAACCGTTTTCATTAAATAGAAGAAAGAAAACAAAATCCTTTATCCTATTTGGCATTGGTTGTAGAAGATGTCAAGTCTTCGTTACTTGTTGGTGGTGGTTCTTGTGGCAGGTGAGGATTCAAATGTCAATGTCGATGTTGGTGCCGAGATTTTATCTTACAGATATTGTCGAAGATATTATCGATATCGAAGATATTTTAAAAAAATACCGAAATTTATGTTAAAACTCAAAATGCTAAACAAGTGATATTGTATAATTTATACTACTTTTTATTTAAAATAACTATTTGTACTTTATAAGATAATAAAATATATGTATATAGTACAAAAACGATCGAATTTTGTTTTATGGAATGTTTTTAAAATCAAAATATATATCGCACTATTTTATATAATACATCTCATATAAATACCTTACAAATTATAACTAGTTCTAAATTTCATTGAAAATAAATAAAAATCATTGATAATATAGAATAGTTTGAATACATTTAATACCAAAACGAGTTTCTATGAGGTTGAAAGTCATAAGAAAATTTCTATCTTGGTCCAAACAATATCTTTCCCGAGTTATTCTGATTGAATAGTTTTAAAGATAGTTATTTATGTGCCACATATATGTTGACTGATCTCTTCCAATAGCAGAACCATAAATTGAGTAATTTGAATTTATCTAACTTGATGGTAAATCTTAATGGATATGTATAGATATATCAATATTAATTTAAGGAAGAGGTTGAATAAATATTCCATAGCCAAAGAAATTGCCTTCATTTTGCATTTTTGAACTTAGACCTCTGTTAGAATTATAAAATCCAAGATCATAACCATATGAACTTTGATCAGTTCCTATGTTCATTGATTCAAAACTCATGGAAATAGAATTTTTATCAGTCTGACTCAATCTTCCTTGTCTCCTACGTCTTTTTCAAATTGTTTTCCAATTGCCCCAATACCAGGACCAACATCTCTACAACCATGGTCTTCATCTTGTGTTGTATGCGTGAAATTTTCTTCATAAGTGAATGGGCTCAAAGGTATATTGTCATTATCTTGTGCTTCATCATTCCCATTCTCATCATCATTAGATCCACTATCATCATCATCATCATCAGACGCATTACCATCATTATTAGACTCATTTTCACCATCACTCTTCTCATCACTCCCATTATTTTTTCTATAATCTTCTCGCAATGTTGTATTTTTATACAATTCTGGTGAACGTATAGCTAATTGAAATGAGTCACAAGTACTACTCGAAGAATAAACCTTCTCCATCGTAAGTTTGTCAACATTAATGCCATATAGTCACAAGTACTACTCGAAGAATAAACCTTCTCCATCGTAAGTTTGTCAACATTAATGCCATATTTTTCATTGTCTAAGTGTGTTTGCCTAATCCATTGAACAAGGGGATCACTATTCTCGTCACAGGATTGGCTACTACTTCAACCAAATCTAAATAGTCAATTTCTTCTACCTTTTCATGTTTTACTTCCATATCTCTTATCTATAACTTCATATTATAAGAACAGAAGAGTAATTGTTAAAGTTTGTCAGAAGCAAGCTGATTATGTTGTTTTGTATGAATTAGAGAAAATATACTCCAATTCTACTCATATGTTCTAAAAGAAGCTGTTTGTGATAAAATTCGAATTGTTAGCTTCCTCACATATGGAGCACTATTCTCATACATTAGCCACCATTCAACTAAAATATTAAATAAAAAAATAAGTAAACATATAATGAAAAAAATCACAAAAATTAAGACATTCATATTTTTAGAATAATAACATACAAGGTACCATTATTGCTCTTGTTGCAATAGTTGCTCGATCACCAAATTGTTTTAGGGCATCTATGAAATAAGTTAACTTGAAATAAAAGTACACATTTATTAGTAACTTTTAGTCTTTAATTTTTAAAAGGACGAAAAATCGTTAATCAATAATTATTTACCTCAGTTCCAAAGTTAGCAATCCCTTCAGCTGATGGGTCCAACTGGTAATAAACATCATGTATAGCTTGTACAAGTTTGGAATTATACCCAATGTTTTCGTTATATTGGTATTTAGAGTTTAAATAATATGTTAAAATGAAAGGAATATAATATGGTTAAAAATAGTACATAAAAAAGTGAAAAAATAAATGTTGGTTAATTGTAAATAGCACTAAAAAAAAATCTGTTATGTGTAATGGATGAAATAATATTCTATCCCATCGAACATCTATAATATTGAGTACCCACTTTGTCCCTTTTTGTTGTTTGATCTTATCCTTCATTTTTTTTCATTGCATCATATAAGATTGGGATGGTTGGGATAACTTTAGTACAGACAATACAAAGTATAGCGTATAATGGTTCATAAAAGGCTACTACATAAGCAACATGATCCCAAAATTTATTGTCTAATATACGACCTTCAATTTTTCTTCCCAATGCAGTTCTTGACAAATGATCATTTATCCATTCATCACTTATAAATAGACTTTTTAAGCTTTTCCTTTTATTAAGAATGCTATTTAAGGCAATATAGTTTGTTACAAATCTAGTAGCTCCTGGCCGAACGAGTTCTCCTTGGCAAAAAGCACGCATTTTTGTAAGTATTGAGCTATGATTGTAAATAAAGTTCGTGACTTCTATGATATTATGTATCACTGTGACCACCATTTTTTTCTTTCCAATATCTTCAAACATCAAAACTATATAGTATGCTGCACATGGCGTCCAATAAACATTATACTCATCCATCATCTTTTTACCAACTTTCACAACGGCTAAACTATTATCAGTAATAATTTGGACAGCATTTTCCTTTCTCACATTTTCTACCACATTCTTCAACATTTCAATGATGTAATTATGGTCTTTGATCTTATTAGATATATCCAGAGATTTAAAAACACAGTGTTTCCCATGCAATAAACTATAAAATTTATGATTGATAATCTAATTGGCCATGTCCATCCATCACACATGATTGTGCTCCCATATTGTTTCCACTTTTCTTTAAAGCTTTCTACATATTCTTTTATTTCTCTATATTCTACATCCAACCATTTATTTTTTATTTCATATGGAGAAGGTAGTAGAACTCTAGTACGTAAAAATGTAAACATATCAATTAATTCAAGAAAGAAAATAAATACAACTAGATTAATATAAAAACTACAAATAAAAAAATTATCAGATAATTTATTACCTGCGTCTTGACAAGCAACAACCATATTCTTGAAATAGTGAGAGCTACCTTTTGATGGTGGGACGTTCTCATGAATAAAGAACTGTAATATGAATTTGTACATTTTGTCTTTTATGGTGTCTCCTTTAAAAATATTTTTAATATTCTTTTGTCTAACACTAGATGATTTGTACAAAGAAGGTGTAGCGGGAGATTTAAGTAGTTCACGTATAATTTGTGTATGATGGAATATTTTTTGCGGTTGACTGCTATCACCAATTCCACTCATTTTTTGGCACCAATAGAAGTTTCACCTACTTTACCTTTCTCACGAAAGAACTTTGCTCTATGTTCCTTTTCCATTCAGAAGCTTTTGATTGTTTTATAGCTTCTCGATATGCATGATGCTCATCTGAGTGCATATCTTTAGGGTACATATAAACATCTTCATTCTCATCATCTTCATTAGTCTCATAGTATTGAGAACCTAAATTTGCACGCAACTCTTCTCTTTTGTCTTCATACATTGTTTCTTTCTTTTTTTTTTCTTTGTGTCCTTTTTCATTATCAAATGTATAATCTCGTCACATATCTTAAGAGGTACATTGGGACATCTTTTATAATTTTTGTTAGGATCATAGAAAAATGCCACTTAAAGCGTGTGATCTCTCCACTTTTCATTATATTACCACAAAAGTTGTATACAGTTCTATACTTATAACCCTCCATTTGTGTACAATATCTCCATACAGGATCACATCTACCATCACCCTCTATATAATATGCTATAATTAGAAAGAAATTTGTTACTTATTATTGTAACCATACTACAACTCATTCTAGTTGTGTTACTTATTAAACTAATCTATAGTAATTAATAATTAATTATATTGATTTGTTTGTACATCTAATTCTTCATTTTATCTACTCATTATCAAAGAAAGAAAACTTCTCTGCTAATAAAATTATTTATAGCCAATATAAATATCTTAAAGAAAGATTGAATATAAACAACTAATTCAAAAACATTTTTTTTAAAACCAACAAACTCAGTATAAGTATAACTATGAAAAAAAATTTAAATAAAAAAATAGAATTGAAAAAGAAAAGGAAAGGAAGAATTACCAATTCACTTTCTCTAACAACCCTTCTTATATCGTGAGGTGGACTTCTTGCAATGTAAACTATTGCAAGCTTTTTAAAATATAAAGCTTTGATATATATATATATATATATATATATATATACTAGTACATGCTTGAGAAAGAGAAACTTAAAAATTGCATATAGTATGAAACATAATGGTATAAAAGTCTTGTGAGTATTTTGCATTCTTTTTTATAGAAACTAAAAAGTAAATAGTTCATAGATACATGTAAATAATTCACCAACTTGGTAGTTCACATGCAAAATTGTAATATAGCTATAGGCAAGAATAAGTTCTCTAAAAGACTGAAACTCATAATATTAAAATATCTTTTAAAGGTCACGAGATTGTAGTACAAGTTGTGCAAAATAATAAATATTCTCATTACATACAATTAATTCTAAAACTTTGCCGACATATTATAGAGAGAGAACTATGATTTATTTTTGTATTATTTGTCATTTTTTGTTAAAAAAGAAGCAAAAAAAAAGTCTCGTAAAAATTCGACATTTCTGTCGATATTTGAAAATGTCAATGGTATTGTCGCGACAATATCTATAAATATCTAAATATTAGCTCATTTTTTTACCGAAATTTTATCAATATTGATATATCCTCGACATTGTCGATATTTTACGCATATTTCACGGATACACGGGAAAAAATATCTTTCCATCCTATATTGATGTCGAAATTCCAAAATACAGATATTATCATGATAATGTCGCGACACTGTCGACAAATGTCTTAATCCATGATATTAGCTCATTTTTACTGATATTTTACTAATATCAACATATCTTCAACATTGTCGATATTTTCGTATATTTTACGGATATACAGGAAAAAATATATTTTCATCATATATCGATGTCGAGACTTCAAAATACAGATATTATCACAAAAATATCGAAAAATATTATGACATTTTAATCCTTATGGTAGATAAAGTATTCTATGCATTACAAAAGTCTGGGTTGATTGTTACCTACTTTTTATTACGTTCTGTAATAGTTAATTTGAATAAATTTTCCATTCAAAACAAAAAAGATAATAAAAAGAAATAATTCAAAAATCACAGAATTAATAAAAGATTACAAAGACTACTTATGTAAAATGTGTTGGAATAATGTCCTATAAAATATTTTATTATTTAGACATTATAAATAATATTTATTCGATTATTTAGTATCTATTTGTTATTAATAAATTCCATGTTATGAATTTATATTTCATTTATGTCCCATTGATATATATGTGATGTGTATGTTTATCTTATGCAAATATCTAAAAGATTCCAAGATATGAAATGAGTAATAAAGAATTATTCGTATGATGAGTTCATATGTGGGAGACATTATATTCTTTATTTCATTATGTCTAAATTTAATTGTTTGCATTTGGCATATTGAAGATGAAATACTTTATTATCATAGAATGTAGTGTTGTCTATTTAATTAATGAAATATCTAATTATCGAAGTGAGTCTTCGGATAGAAACACTAGTGTGTAATAAGAAAGTTATAACAGCATTGAACAGGACCTAGTGAATTAGAATTTGAGGTTAAGTGTCGTAACTCAAATTTCTAATTTTACTAATCTAGCACTATTGTAGGATACCTTAATCCTAGTGATTAACGAACTTACTTTCATGTGTTTTGTCTTTTTAAGTTACTAAAGGACTAGTTCCGATTTATGGTTCGAACTCCGGTATCTTGGAAGATAATGTATATGAAATGTGTAAAACATTTTTCATGATGGACACTATGCATATAATGTCACTTTGAGTTTTTTTAAGTATTTGGATAATATAAACTAGGGCTCCGGTATTCACTATATGAATTTGACTATGTTGGTATAAACAGATACAAACACCATAGTCAACTATTATCCATTAGATGAAAAATAGCAACTCAAAGGTAAATATGTACTAGAAGGGTAATACGGTAATTTTTCCCTACTAGTACGGCATTGTATTGGGGGTATGTCTACAGGTATAGTATATGCTAAATGGATCAAGCATTATAATCTTCACAGAAAATAAATGACATTTAGTCCAAGAGTTCAATATTGGGCCTATAGTGGTGTGCCCTAATATTAATGGATAAGACCCAATCATAATTAAGAGTTAATTATGATAGTGGGTATATGCTTCATTAGAGCTTGGACTTTATGGATCCATCTAGTCCTCTGTCTAACTCAAATTAAAGCCCAATAGTCATTTGATGATCAGTTGAGCCCAACAAGCCCAATAAGCACATTACACGTGAAACACTCATTGAGAAGAGAGTCACACAAAAACAGGGAGAGAGAGAGTAGAGAAAATCGACCACCGCTAGGGATTCACTATCCTTGGTGTTTCGGCCATCCCGGAGAAATCGGTTCGAGAAGATTATTTTCTTATTCATCTGCGGATCTCTTTGTTGGGAATCAAGAAGGTGACCGCCCACCGGATTAATCAAACGGCTTTTTAGAATAGAGGGAAAGACGAGGAGGTTGTGGAGAGAATCTGGATATTGTTCTATTCTAGATCAAGAGTTAATTCATGTTAGATCACGATCAGAAATGTTTTGTAAAACGAAAAGTTTTATACGACTAATTCCACTGTGTTTCTTAATTTTACAAAACTATGGTGTTCATGAAAATAATTTTATGAAAATATTTTTGGGAAATTTATTTCAATAAATACAGCAATTGGTACCAGAGCATGGTTTTATTATTGATCTAGCATGTTTTACTCCGATTTATTCTCTTGTTGATTGATTTTTTGATTTCTGGAAAGTTTTTATTTATGTTTGGTCTTGTTCATATTATGAGTATGCTCTAGTTTGTATGATGGTCAATAGATTCAATGAGTTTGAATGTTTATTTGATTAGATATTGCTATGAGGAAATGATCATGTTTATTTTGATTTTTGTTTTCCAGCATATTCTTGATTTCTATGTGTTCATATTTTATGTTCTTGATAAAACTATGTATGGAAATGTTTTGATCTTTAATTGTTTTCTGGAGTTTTATGAAAACTGTTTTTTCAATTTAAAAAAAAAAAGAACGAAAGAAATGACGAAGCGGTGCACGGCTAGGAGCCGTGCGCACTGCCCATGTGAACTTCGCGGGTGTGACCTGCATGCAGGTTGTGCAGGCATGACCCCGCACATGGCCGCGCGGGTGAGGAGCCGCTGGCCTTACAGATGAGATCCGCGTGTGGCCTGCAGGCTGCCTCCCCGTGCAGGCCGCGCTGGTGCACCCTACGCATGCAGTGTGGGCAGAGTCCCGCTGGCCACGCGGATGTGATCCGCGCATGGCCTGCGAACGACCAGCTCGCACATGCCGTACAGGATCACCCCGCACATGGCGCGCTGGCGCGGCCCTGCTGGCCACGTGGATATGATCTGCGCATGGCTAGTGGGCGACCTCCTGTGCGCCGGCCATGCGGGTGGCCTCCCGTGCCTTCGCCGCTCGGGGTGCCATCTTGTACATTTGATGTGCGAGCATTATGCGAGCTCGTTGCAGCTCGGGAGTTGTCTCAAGTGAGGCCGCATAGCGTCATGCGAGCCTGTTGGCGCTCGATAGTTGTCCTGAGCGTGGCCACATACTGGCTTTCCATTCCGTCCATCAGCTTGTCCCGACACGTTTCGTATTTCCGGTCATAATTTTAATTATTTTCATTTTAAAATTAATTTAATTTGTCCATAGTTTTATGAAAACTGATAGATTAAATTTTAAATTAAAAGTTTTTAAAATCCTTATTAAATTTGAATTTTCAAAATTTAAATTGATAGCATATTTTAATTTGAATTGTGGATATGATTGATATTCATAATATCTTAATTATTATTTGAATAATTAGAGATATTTCAAAATGGAAATTTTTAAAATTAGATATTATGAGATAATATCCTTTTAATTTTAAATTCAAATTTGAATAGATATTTTTAAAAATTGATTATATGATAGTTGGTAATCTGTTTTTGAATTTTAAATTTGTTTAAATTCAAATTAGAGATATTGTAGGAGATTTTATTTGTAAAATCTTCTATCTTTTAAATTTTGAATTTTTTAAAAATTTGAAATTTAAATTTAAATCAGAATATCTTTTTAAATCTTCAAATTTGAATTTATGGTTGGAAGATATTTAATGAGATTAGATATTGATTGAATTTTGAATTCAAATCTGATAGGATAAGATAATGGGAGATATTTAAGGAAGTTAAAATCTAAATTTGAGATATTTAAGGAGATTTAATTAGTTAAATCTTTTATTTAAACTAATTAGATTTTGTAAAAATATTTTCTAATTTAAATTTTAAATATTATCTTCCATATTTAAATATTTAACATCATCTTATTAATTAGAATTATTTAAATGGTAAATAATTTTAAATTACTAGAAATTAATAATCATTAACAATTAATTATTATCTGCTTACTACTTTAGTATTATTAGGACAATATTGCATACATGCCTAATAATTAATAGTAACATGTCATATAGAAAATTAGAGCTACTCTCATACAAATATGAACAGGCTTATATAATCGATTTTAGGTTACTAAACTAGTTAGATAACTGGGTAAAATCTATAAATCCCTTATTATAAAATATTGAGTGGGAGAAAGTATTTGATACCTATGGTCTCCATTGTTGGTTCATCATGTATTAGGATAAGTCTTGTCTCAGAATCTTGCTAAGCTTCCGTAGGAGGGTTTTTCGTCCGGGTAATACTCGAAATGAGCTTCTAAGGATAAGGTACTAGATTGACTATATGAGGCTGATCACCCTTAGGAGACGGTCTTATATAGAAAGTTTAGCTACCGAAACAATGGTTAAATACTCAACTCGAAACATTAATATCCTCCTGTAGGAGTTCTTATTAGTCGATTAGAGGACCAAATAGAATGGTAGTTAGAAATATGGGATAAGATTTATCTATCTATTTACTAATTAAAATTGTTTCAGTTTGACTTGCTGATTGCATGACTTCCTGTAAGAGGCTTGTAATTAGTGATAGGTTAAATTACCATGAATATAAGAGATAATCTGGGATACTTCACTTGAATATTGTATGCTTAAATATTTTATGTTAATTATTCGAAACATAATAAATGATGTTTGCTTATACGTGGAATATTTATTTATTTTTCAGTAGATATGACACTTAATCCCTTATCCACTTTACTCACACAAAATAAGCTAGACGGTGAAAACTATGTAGAATGGAAACTTAACCTAGATATAGTGCATACTGCTGATAAACATAAGTGGTTCTCACCACTCCATGTCCTGCTCAGCCAACTGAGGAATCCACCAACGATGAAAGAAACTTATATGATAAGTAGAAGCAATCTGATGAGATGGCTAAGTGCTATATACTTGGCTCAATGAGCAATATATTGCAACAACAACATCGTGGGATGGATACTGCTATTGATATTATGCTGAGTGTTGACGAAATGTTCGCCAGTCTCGGTCGTTAAGCTAGAAATGAGGCTACAAGTGCATTTATGAATCTTCGTCAAAAGAAGGGTACTCCAATTCGGGAACATATGATGAAAGTCATCGCATACCTTAATGAACTGGAAATCCTTGGAGTTGAAATTGATTGTAACACCCAAATTGACATGGTTTTGAACACATTGTCAGACACCTTCAATCAATCTAAGATTGATCATGAAATTTACCGGAAGGTTATACTCTTACTGGCCTAATGAAAGATCTGCAAATAACAGAGAATATTCTTAAGAAGAATAAGTCGGGGTCAGCTGAGGCTAATGTAGCTCAAGCTAGTTCTTCCGAACCTAAGTCGAAAGGCAAAGGTAAGTGGAAGAAAAAGACTCCTGCTTCTCTAGCTCCAAAGAAAAAGAAGACTAAGAAGGATGCCAAACCAAAGGAAAAATGTTTCCACTGCGGTGAGGATGGACATTGGAAGAAGAACTGCAAAACTTACCTAGCCCTTAAAAGGGAAAAGGACAACGACAAGAACAAACAAGGTAATGATAATTTGTTGTTCATTGAGGCTTGTCATGTGGTTGATTCTATCGATTCTTGGATTATAGATTCGGCAGCCACTGACCATGTTTGTAATACTTTGCAGGGGTTCAAGGAAACTAGGAAGTTTGCTAGTGAAGAGTTCACGCTGCGATTGGGAGATTGCTCAATAGTTGAAGCTCGTGCAATGGGAGATGTTATTTTGAATTTTGATGATTTTAGGCTTTTAGAAATAAAGAATTGTTATTACATTCTAGTGTTTAAACGGAAGTGGATTTCTGTTTCCTGTTTAATGAGACAAAGTTATTCTGTTCATTTTGACAATAAAGTTTCTATTAGAAAGAATAAAAGTCTTATTTGCACTGGTACTCATAGGAATAATCTTTTCTTTATTCAACCTAAAAGTATCTCATTGCACAATCTTGAAAATGTTTCTGAATATATAGAATCTAAACATAAGAAAGTGAAAGTGAGTACTAATGATGAAACTTATCTCTGGCATTTTAGACTCAGTCATATTAACCTAAACGGAATTTAAAGGTTATTCAATGATGGACCTCTAAGTTCGTTAGAAGTCAAACCATTACCAACTTGTGAATCCTATCTGGAAGGTAAAATGACTAAAAGACCATTTACTGGAAAAGGTCTT
>JXTB01000051.1:546712-562818 GCA_002914805.1 Parasponia andersonii
AGAAATCATATGCTTGTATATTCTGGAGAAGATCTAACACCTGTTGGATATACTGATTCGGATTTTCAATCTGATAAAGACTCTAGAAGATCAACGTCTGGTTCAATATTTACCCTTGGTGATGGAGCCATTATATGGAGGAGTATCAAGTAATCTTGTGTTGTAGATTCAACCATGGAGGCCGAATATGTAGCAACTTCTAAAGCAGCTAAAGATGCGGTCTGGTTTCGTAATTTCCTTTTAGATCTTGAGGTAGTACCTGGAGCACAGCAACCTATGACACTTTACTGTGATAACAGTGGAGCAGTTGCTAACTCCAGAGAGCCCAAAAGCCACAAGAAGGGAAAACACATAGAGAGGAAATATCATTTACTCAGAGAAATTGTTCAAAGAGGAGATGTGATAGTGACTAAGATAGTGTCTGCAGAGAACCTTGCTGATCCTTGTACCAAATCTTTGGTTGCCAATGTATTTGAGGACCACATAGAAGGAATAGGACTACGTTATATGTCACATCTGCTTTAAAGGCTAAGTGGGAGATTGTTGGAATGATGTCCTATAAAGCATTTTATTATTTAGACATTATAAACAATATTTATTCGATTATTTAGTATCTATTTGTTTTTAATAAATTCCATGTTATGAATTTCTATTTCATTTATCTCCCATTGATATATATGTGATGTGTATGTTTATCTTATGCAAACATCTAAAAGATTCCAAGACATGAAATGAGTAATAAAGAATTATTTGTATGATGAGTTCAGATATGGAAGACATTATATTCTTTATTTCGTTATGTCTAAATTAAATTGTTCGCATTCTGTATATTGAAGATGGAATACTTTACTATGCCATAGAATGTAGTGTTGTCTATTTAATTAATGAAGTCTCTAATTATCGAAGTGAGTCTTCAGATAGAAACACTAGTGTGTTATAAGAAAGTTATAACAGCATCGAACAGGACATAGTGAATTAGAATTTGAGGTTAAGTGCTGTAACTCAAATTTCTAATTTTACTAATCTAGCACTATTATAGAAGACCTTAATCCTAGTGATTAACGAACTTACTTTCATGTGTTTTGTCTTTTTGAGTTACTAAAGGACTGGTTCTGATTTATGGTTCGAACTCCTGTATCTTGGAAGATAAGGTATATAAAATGTGTAGAACATTTTTCATGATGGACACCATGCATATGATGTCACTTTGAGTGTTTTCAAGTACTTGGATAATATAAACCAGGGCTCCGGTATTCATAATATGAATTTGACTGTGTTGGTATAAACAGATATAAACACTATAGTCAACTATTATCCATTAGATGAAAATGGCAGCTCAAAGGTAAATAAGTACTAGAGGGGTAATACGTTAATTTTACCCTACTAGTACGGTATTGCATTGAGGGTATGTCTACAGGTATAGTATATGCTAAATGGATCAAGCTAATTAATTGTTACTAAGTTTCACAGCAGAGTTCAATATTGGGCCTATAGTGGTGTGCCCCAATATTAATGGACAAGGCTCAATCATAATTACGAGTTAATTATGATAGTATGTATATGATTCATTGGAGCTTGGGCTTTATGGATTCATCTGGTCCCCTGTCTAGCTCAAATTAAAGCCCAATAGTCATTTGATGATCAGTTGAGCCCAACAAGCCCAATAAGCACATTAGGGTTTACTAATCTCTCTATATTTAAAAGAAAAGTTCTCTAGCAACAAGACACAAGTGTTACACATGAAACACCCCTTGAGAAGAGAGTGTCACACGAAAACAGTGAGAGAGAGCAGAGAAAATCGGCCACCACTAGGGATTCACTGTCCTTCGTATTTCGGCCATCCCAGAGAAATCAGTTCGAGAAGATTGTCTTCTTGTTCATCTGCGGATCTATTTATTAGGAATCAAGAAGGTGACTACTCACTGGATTAATCAAACGGCTTTTGAGAATAGACGGGAAGATGAAAAGATTGTGGAGCGAATCCGAGTATTGTTCTTGTCTAGATCAAGAGTTAATT
Source organism: Parasponia andersonii (assembly GCA_002914805.1). Lineage (NCBI taxonomy): Eukaryota > Viridiplantae > Streptophyta > Magnoliopsida > Rosales > Cannabaceae > Trema > Trema andersonii. The sequence continues at coordinate 548,730 of JXTB01000051.1, forward strand.
CATGTTAAATCATGATCTGAAACGTTTTGTAAAAAGAAAAATTTTATACGATCAATTCTGCTGCATTTCTTAATTTTACAAAACTATGGTGTTCTTAAAAATAATTTTATGAAAATATTTTCCTGAAATTTATTCCAATAAACACTAGCAAAATATTGTTTTATTAAGTTTGTCTCGAGGCATCCATTAAAGTGATTTTTTGGTGTGGTTTGACATCATTGAGGTAAATATTAAACTAAACTAGTGAGTGCATTTATGCTTTTCTATAAAGAATTTTTTTCTCATATCGGCTCAAATATATTCCAACAAAAAGATAGATTATCCAATTATATCTATAGTTATATAAACCCAATCCTATGTTAGCGCTCTTTGGTTAGAAACTAATTAATAATTTTTTTTAGCAAGGGCAAATAAGTAAAAAGAGAAAGAAAAAGAAGAGACATCAAGTCAGAGGGGGGTATAAACCTAATCTCTCAAGACAAAAAAATAGAAAAAAAAATAAAATCAGAGAAACCGACAATTAGACTTTGCAATGCAATCATCGTAAACAAAAGATGAAATAAAAGATGAAGCGGACCACTATCAAATAGGACCAATAAATGAAGGAGTACGAGAAGTTAAAAAATCAGTTACATGATTATCCTCTCGATAGATATGAGTGACCACAAATTTCATATTAGCAATGTACCTTAATAACCTACACCAAGCTGATTTCCAACGGAAAGAAACTTTAAAAGAACGGGCTAATAAAAGAGAAACCACGTAGATTGAATCATTCTCTAACCAAAGATGCTTCCATCTATATTTTTAAGCAAAATCAATCGCATAAATCACTACTGCTAATTCTATCTCAAAAGTGTAACCAGTTCCTAAAGGAATAGAGAAACAACTGCGAAAAAACCCTCTATGAGTCTGGAACACCCCTGTACACCGAGGAGGACCTGATGAACCATAAGTAGAACAAATAGTATTGACCTTGATCCAGAACAGAGGAGGAGATCTCCATATAACTTCAATAATGATTGGCACCTTTCGAGACCTATCTTTGACTAGAAGTTCTCGCAAAATTAGGAGGTCATTCATGTAGTTAAACATGGTGCCAGAAACTAGGGACTCGGCCTCTCTAATAAAACGCCATAAGAGAACAAAAGCTGGAGATATAGATGGCTTTTTATCTTTAAAGATTGCCAAATTTCGAAGATGCCATATAATCCAAAAAATAGAGACCAAACCAACTTTTCAGAAAGCTCCAAATTGGAGGCTAAACGAGCAAAGTTGAGCTTTATCTCAAAGATCCCCCACAGAGCCCTCTAGAAAGACTGGAGTACGAAATAATGAGGATAGGGCTAACCACAGCTGCATAACAAAAGGGCAATTAAGGAACGAATGTGCCGATTTCTCTACAAAAGAGTGACAAAAAAAAATAGCAAGACGGAAGTTGGAAGCCTTGCCTTATCAAAGAAGATTCAATAGAAAGCTGATCATGAAGAGTCCTTCAAAGTAAAACCGACCTCGAAGGACGGATGAAGGAAGACTAAATCTGCTTTCCTCAAAATCAAGTAACTGGAGAATCAGAAAGAGAAGCATAAGCATTAGAGCAGATAACTGTACCATCCAAAGAACCCATCTAATGCAAAGCATCCGGGCCATCTAAAATTACAATTGGTTGAATAACATCAGCTATTCCCAGAAATTGATTTGTAAAGGAAGAAGGAAGAGACCAATCCGAATCTGTTGAAATGTTTCCAACCAAACTCTCTAAAGGAGGATCAAGAAATGTAGAAGAAAATACCAAATCAATCAATAGGGAACCCAGGCAATTATCCTTCCAAAATTTGATTTTAGTATGTCTTCCAACCAGCCATCAGGATTCTTCACAGAAAATCTTGACATAAAGGGTGAAGCCCCAGGCAAATGGAGGATTCAATCTAATATCTAAAATCCCCATTATTCCTAAGGAAACATGCTCGGGGATAAGAAAATAAATCAGAATTAACAGTCATCACTCTCAAGCAAACTTTTAAGTAGGGCTTTATTAAGCAAGGATAAGTCACGAAGCCCTAAACCGCCCTCCTCTTTAGGCAGACAATATTTCTTCCACAAGACTTGGACTGGTTTCCTTTGGAGAATAGAACCCGACCAAATAAAATTTTGAATTGCTTTTGTCATTTTACTTTGCAAAGAACTTGGCCATCAATAAATCTAAAAAGAATGAAGAAGTGAACTATAGATCACAGAACTAACCAGAACAACTCTGCCAGCAAAAGAGAGAGACAACCCCATCAAAAAACAAAATCGAGCTAGTAAACTATCCATCTAAGGAATTAACCACCGCTGACGAGGAGCTCTGACAAATAAAGGAACCCCCAAGTAGTACAATGACTCTCTATCTCACTTCATATTACAAATAGAGAGCAAATCCCTAATTCTGGCAGGGGAAATTCTCTTACCAAAATAGATATTAGACTTCTCCTAATTAATCAGCTGATCCAAAAGAGACCTATACAACTCAAAAGTTGAATGAATAGCTCTCAAGTTCTTTGGTGAAGCTCGACAGAAAATAAGAACATCATCTGCATATAGAAAATGGGTCAAAGCACTCTTACCACGAGGTACAGAGATAGTATCAATAGCTCCCGTACTGAAAGATGAGTTAAGTAACGATTCAAAACGTCCTCAGTAAGGCAAAAAAGGAGAGGAGAAAGAGGATCACCTTGTCTAACCCCACGAGAGTAAGAAAAGTAACCATGGAGGGCCCCATCAAGAAGGACCACGATACGAGCAGAACCAAAGATAGCCCAGACCCAAGCAGTAAAGATAGGCAAAAAACTAGAGTCAAAAGCCTTGTGAATGTCAATCTTTAAAGCCACATGACCTCCAAAAGCCGAATTGTTTAAAGAGTTAAAGTACTCTGAGGCTTCCAAAATATAATCACCCATCTGTCTACCTTACATAAACCCAAATTGATTCGAAAAAATAATTCGAGAACTAATAGGTCCCAGTCTAGTAGTAAGAATCTTAGTGATAACCTTGAAGAAGAAATTCCCTAAAGCTATAGGGCGAAATTGCTCAATCTTATTTGCCTCAGTAACCTTAGGGATAAGGACTATAAAATTAGAATTAACACCAGGGAACATCTTACCGATACGAAAAAACTCCTGGACAACCAAGACAAAATCATTAACCATAATAGGTCAACAACTGCAGAAAAATCTCCCAGTGTAGCCATCCAGACTAGGCATATTAGAGGGATCTATATCAAAAACAATATTTCTAATTTCTTGCTCAAGGGGAGAACTCAACAGGCAAGCATTATCATGTTGGGTAACCAAAATAGGAACATGCTCTCGAATAATTGAGAAGTCACTTGGAGAATGATTCGGCTTAGAAAACAGAGAAGTATAAAAGTCAACAACATAAGTCGCGATACGATCTGAATCAGTCACAATCTCATCATTGATAATCAAAGAAGACAAAGGCTTATTAACTTTATGTCTCTTAAGGGTTGCATGGTAAAAAAAAAAAGAGTTATAATCCCTTCCTTCTAACCAATGAATTCGACACTTGTCTCTCAGAAAAGAATCATGCAGAGTTAAAACATTATCCAGAGCAGCCAAAGCATCAACCTCTTCCCGAAAGATCTCCTCAGAAAATCCTTCGACTTGCAACCTATTTTGAATTTCCGTGACCCTATCCATAGCTATGGTAACTCTGGTAGACAAATTACAAAAACTTTCCAATTCCAAGCACGAAGAGAAGCTTTAAGGAGTTTGAGTTTTTGTAAAAGAGAGGAGGTAGGGCAACCTAAAATATGAGAAGATCAGACACTAGAAACCAAATCAAAGAAAGTGGGGTCATCCACCCATACATTCTAAAAATAAAAAGGACGAGGACAATGAGCTCCCGAATCCTTTCCAAATAGAATAAGAGGAAAATGATCTGAATGCAAATGAGGCAAAGTGCTACAAGATAAATTAGACTAGAGATCAATAAACCCAGAAGTACATAAGGCTCTATCTAAACATGAGAGAACCAGACCCCTCGTTCCTTTACCAATCCTGGTATAGAAAGCACCCCTAGTGTCCAAATCAATAAGAGTGGAAGTGCCCAAAAAACTAGCAAAGTCAAAATAAGAAATGGAATATGTTGTACTTGTTGTTTCATGAGAGCCAAGAACAGCATTAAAATCACCCAAGACACACCAAATAGGAATAACCATGTCCAAAAGAGAACTCTAAAGCTCTCTCTTAGAGGAAGAAGAAGAAGTACCATAGACAAAAGAATAGTGAACCATTAATATACCCACCAAAACCTTAAGAAAGACATGTTGAAAGTGATTAAAAATGACCAGTAGGCTTTGAATTCTAATCGAAGCAAAAATCCAAATAATAGGAATACCCACCTCATTAGTACAAACCAAAGACAAACCAAGACTAGACCAAAAAGATTCTAAAATAGATTAAGAGAACAGAGTGGCTCAACCAAACACACCAAATCCAGTTTATAACGAAGATAAAAGTTTCGAAGAGCTAATTGGATACTCCTATTAGAAATACCTCTACAATTCCAATAAATTACCTTCATTAGGAAAGAAGTTGCTGAGCAACCCGAGGGGGTAACATCGGAGACGTTGTCCTTTTAGACGTTGCTCCCATCCCACTAGAATCATCAGACACCTCTTGAAAAGACATATTGACATCGATATTACCAGAAGCAGAGTCAGTAGAATTCTTAACGGACACCTTTACTAAATTAGTGACCATTGCCTTAGTAGAAACAATATTAGGTGGAATGACATAAGTAGCAACCTTTATAGTCTTGGGAGACTTGGTAATAGGTCTATAAACTTATTTACGAATTCTAGAACGTCCCTGAGTCATCTTAGAAACACCTTCGATAGGAGCCCCAACCTTATTGCCACGCTTACAAGAAGTAGCAACATGACCAATAGTTTGACATGTAGAGCAAAAGTGCAGTAGTCGTTCGTACTCTAAAGGGACATAGAAACAATCACTACCAACTTCAACCATTAGAGCATCTGAAATAGGCTGAGATAAGTCAATATCAATAAAAATTCTTACAAAATGGCCAAACTCACCTTTAAGTGTCATCTCATCAAATCTATAGGAACATCTGTAAAAACCCAGATTTTAGGAGGGTAATTTGGATATTTTACCAATTTTTCGGATATAATATTGAAGGGATTAATTTGCAAAAGTTTTGTACAGAAGAACTAAATTGAAATTTTTTGGGGACAGAATTGATAGATATTTGAAATTTTGGGGATTTCTATGTAATTTTTGAAAAATTGCACAGTCCCACATATTTCCACTCACGTGGGTATCCTTTTTCTCTCTCTTTTTCCCCCCGACCTCTCTCTCGCCCTCTGCTCGCTCTCGGCCAGCCACCTAAGGAAGCGCTACCACCGCTTCTTGCCGTCGCCCAGCTACGGGAATCACCGGCGGACCTCGTCAGCACCGCGCCGAGCTCGCCGCTAACCTCCACGGGCCATCAGAGCTGCTGTCATCACTGGAGAAGACAAAGTGGGCATTTCGGATTTTTAGCTACCGATGACGATTCCGACCACCATTCGATCTCAAACTGGGCTCGTTGGATTCATCTTGTCGTAAGGATTGTCAAGGTATATATATCTTAAGCCCATAATGCCCAAATCAAAAGTTGCCATTTTTGGATATTTTGAGTTTAAGTTTGACTTTTTGATCCGGCTGTTGGATTGTGTTTTTGTTCTCATTTTTGGATTGTACTCAGAAAATGGGGAATTTTGATATATATATATATTGCCTATGTTTTGTGACCGGCACAGAAATCGAGATTAGACGGTCGAGATTTACCTCGATTTACGTGCCACTGGTCCGGTATAGGCCCAGACCCGAATTGGATAGGTTATATGTCTAACCTAGTTATTTTGGGTACTAGGAATTTAGTGACGAGATTCGTTTGTGGAATTGAAGCACCGTTGAGAAGTTGAGTTTTCGCAAGAGGACGATCGAAGGCTTAGAATTGGTACCCGACCCTCCAGACGATCGTCAACGACACCTTGAAGATTCGATAACATGGCATCGCTATTCGAGCGAGGTAGGGACTCAATTACCTCTATTTTATATCGTTTTCAAATAAAACTTATTTTCTGCAATATATGAGAACAAATGTGATTTTGGTTTTCTAGAATATCTATGATGGGAATTGATTGTATGATGTATACATATTGTATTACTCTGAGAATTTTCTGAGTACAGGTTATTTTGGGTATATTAAAAATAAGGTCGTTATGCTGCCCATTTTCCTATAAATCCTAGCATGCCGATTTTATCAAAAAATCTGATCATAATTATTTTCACACTTCGGTTCTGTATTACACGTGTCATAGGATCATACATGAGCACCGTTTAGTATCGTGGGTTTACAGTATGGCACTACGAGCCCCACTGTTGGTGTAGAGTCTGCAAACCCGCGTAGAGTTTTGTTACTTTTGATTACCTCCCCATTTGGCAGACGTAGGCAATTCGGTTGCACTTCTAGGTTTGGTAGGCGACACACGGGTGTTCCCTCCGGGTATGGACTTAGGTGTCAGGCAGGCTGTTAGACATATTTAGTGTCATCATCCTGGGTTTCCACAAATGAGAGGATGAGAGCTCATGGGTATGGGTTAATTTGTATCATGTGCATATATGAATTAAATGGATTTGATTACCCTGCTTTATATATATATATATATATATATGGATTTCTGGTTTGGATTATATATATATATGTATGTTTTGGACTAAACTAACCATGTAGGAATTCTCCATTACTAAAATGTTTTCGACAGAGGTATTTGCTTTTCCTACTGGGCATTTTGTGCTCACCCCTTTCCTCCTTTCCTCAGGTGGTGTCCAGTATGACTTGGGAGATCAAGAGGAGTAAGAGGTCATCTTGACTGTAGTTCGTCATCTTGGTAATGCTTGAAGCTTGTCGTCATGGTGTTTGGATTGTTTGGGTTTTGTTTAGCTTTGAACCAAGATTACTACTTTCTATTTTGTCTGAGAACTTATGTATGCTATTCTGGGATTTGAGTTTGGTTGTGGATGATTGTGATGCTTGGATTTATATTTGATTTCACATTTTTAAATAATTATTCAGCCTATGTTTAATGGTGTATATGAACTGTGGGAGTAGTTCACGGGATGAAATTCCAATTATTTTATTTAAATGGACCGTTTTATAAAACTAGAACTTTTGACACTTTTACAAATAAATTAAGGAATTTCCTATCTTGTGAAATTTCCCTTCTGCCACTAGCTCAGGTTTTGGGTCGTGACAACACCAATTCCAGGATCCAAATCAGATAAGATTTGATGCCCCTAACAAACCTAAGGAAGCTCGTGAAAGCAAACCCAAACTTATGTGTTTGTAAAACTTTGAGAATTTGGATTAAAATTTGGGAACCAAGGTTATAGGTGGAGGAACCCAGGTTCAAATTTAAAGAACCCAAGGTCCAAACTCTATTCTTTTCCTCTTCCAAAAAAAGGAGGATATGGAAAAATCCCTTTCTAAGAGATATCAAACGCCATGCATATGATAATTTCCAAAGAGACTGAAGCTTTACTCTTAAATCAGCAAGCTTCCAAGGAGAATCTCCCTTAGACAAAAATACTCTACCAATCAATGAATATTGTCATATTTCCAAGCCTTTCTTCAATGTCAATTCATCTACCTTTACACAAATATAATTACTTTTAATGGTAGGTTTTGAAATTTCTGGAGCGATGTTTGGAAGGAGACCATCCATATCTTTCCCATTAAGATTTGGCATTGAAATATCAAATTTAGAGGAACTAACCACTGGGGCAAAAGAAAGTTTACCTCCAAAATTAGTACCCAAGCAAGTCTCTTCCACAACTTTAGATATAGCATCACTATGCAAAACAGATATAGGAGCCAAAATTGAGAGAGGACTAGAACCTAAACATTGAGAGGGTACCACATTTGATTCAGGATGAACTGTAGTGGCAATATGTTTTTTGTGGAATGAAAAGACGTCTTTATGACCCCAAATCTCATCCCCCATGAAAATAAAAAATAGCTAAACATTCACAAGCTGAAAGTGCAAAAGCCTGTGAGAAACAAAGCCAAACAACCAAACCAAAAGCTCAAAGAAGGAGAAAATTGGATAGGATTTTTCACAAACAATTGATAGGCTAGACAACAAGCACCTGGACAAAGCTAACAAAGAGGAGAGGAAGATGCCAGAAAAGGTCGCCTGAAGTCCTTCACTTTGGATCTTTGGAGTGGGTGCTAGTGTCAGCTTGCTATTATAGATTGAATCGAGCTCCTTATTGCTGGAGCTCGTTGATGGCAGAGGAGGAATCTGATGAGTCAAACTTCAAGCTTCGTCGATGGCAGAGGAGGAATCTGATGAGTCAAGCTTCAAGCTTTGAGTTAGCTTTAGGCTTCATCCATGGCTGGAGTTCGTCAATGATTAGAGGAGCTAATTGGGTCGAGCATCGCCAATGACTTTTCTCTGCTCCAGGATCTGATTGGCAGAGGAGGCCGAAGAACTTAGCTTAGCGGTCAATGACAGAGTCCATGGCGGCACATAGAGCGGCGATCAAGAAGATGACCGAGGCCGAGGGAGAAACAATAATCACTTGACTGGCGGTGATGGAAAGAAGGAGAGTCGCGAGGTTTCGGAGAAGGGATTTTTTTTTTCTAGCTTTTATTGCTTCTTTCAAAATCCTAATTAATAAGTTAAAGGCATAAAATCCTAGCAAAAGAAACAATATACAAAATTCAAAAAATTCAAAAAGGTGGTAAACATTTCAAGCAGCCAATACTAGAACTGCAAGAGAATTCATATCTTGAAATTAAATTTTAAATCAAATTAGTATAAAAATAAGTTTACCACTAAATAATATATATTCTAGCCGTATTTCTTATATAGGCCCTTGTTGTGCGGTCTAAAATCCTATGCCAGGTCGCATGTGTAAGAATATGTGCGACCTCCTTCGCATAGGTTATGTGCGACCTCCTCCGCATAAGTTATGTGCGACCTCCTCCGAAAGAAGGAAACAAGTCTCTGCTTCATCAAATAGGTAACTGTAAGCAAAGGGAAACAGAAGTCTCTCTTTCATGATCGACCAATTACCCGTTTTAAGTAGTTACCCAATTATGTTGTTACTCAAATTCTATTACCCGATTGTATAGTTACCCGTATTCACAATTAGGAACATTGAGTTACCCTCATCTATATAAAGGGAACTCAATGTTTCAGACGGGGGGACCTTTAAGAAAAAAGAAGGGAGAGGCAGAAAGAATTCTTAAGAGTATTCACTTCTTTTCAGATAACATATTGTAATTTTGAGTTCTTGTAATTCTCTAGAATATAGTGAAAAACAGTGGACGTAAGCTCATCTTTTTCAGGGCTGAACCACTATAAAATCTTTGCCTCTTTGTTTGTTTTAATTAAGAACACTATTCACACAAGCCACATCTCATAATTTTTTCTAAAATTTATTGTTGACAAAACCTCCATCAACAATTGGTACTAGAAGGAGGGCTATTCCGGCGAAACAGTTTGTCAAATTTCAGTTTTTTAATAATGGCAAACACCAGAAACATTACCAGAGACACCAGAACCAGCCAAAACCAACCTCAAAGCACTGCAGCTACACAGGCAGACCTTGCTCAGGATCAGTCTACTATGACCGCAATACAGAACCTTTCCCAGAGATAGGATCGCATGGAGGAGACACTGGTGAACCTTCAGCAAGTCACTAACCAGATCAACGACACCCTGCAATGACTTGCTGAAGGACAGATGGTGACCCTACCACAACACGAACGTCCCAAAGAACATCCTGCTCAATTACCTGAGAAAGGAATACAGATCCTAGAGACAAGAACCCAACAAGAGCGTCATGAAGATCGCATCTCCAAAGGAAAAGGTAAGGTCGCAAACTTGCCTCCAGAATCTAGTACAGAGAGTTCAAGTACAAACCGTGATCATGTACAACCTTCTCGTAAATCCACTAATAGTCAAGATCGCTTGAGCAGCGAACAAAGACGACCATCGAGAAGCGTCTTTGAAAGAATTAGCAGAGAGTTGAGACAAGATCCTACAGACCTAAGACAGTATTTGGAGCGACGACGTAGCCATGATCGATCCGTATCGCATCATAACGACCAAAGTCAGTCTCGTTGCACTTTTTCGCTGGATTCCTCTTACAGATCACAGAAGACTCTACCTGAGCAGCCTGCCATGCATCAGGATAACGATCAAAGGCCGCCCTTGCCGCCAGTGAGAGATAATGCTTTCTATCTAAACATCGATGTTCACAATTTAAAGATCGCATTAGACGCACTTGCTGGTTGGGATGATGAGCTCACTGATAGATATCGTCAATCGCCATTCAGTAAGGAAGTTCGAGCTACAGTCCTACCTACTGGATTCAGACTTCCCACCATTAACACTTTTGATGGGAAAACTGATCCACAGGACCATATGGATCACTTTAATGATATAATGGAACTTCATCGTGTCAGTGATCATGCGCTTTGCAGATGTTTTGCTGTAACTCTCTCGGGAGCAGCAAAGAAGTGGTTCCGAGGACTCAAATCCGGCTCGATCTTGTCCTGGCAACAACTTCAGACGGCGTTTTTGAGACAGTTTCAAGCTGCAAAGAATTTTACTGTTCCACTTGTTAGCTTGTCTGCAATCCGACAAGGTCCAGAGGAGACTCTATGGTTTTATCTTAATCGATTCACCTCGGAGTTAGCAAAGGTCAACAACCCACCTGAGGGAGGAGTTCTAACTCTCATGCTGGCTAGGGTGTGACCAGAAACTAAACTCTGAGAGGAATTACTTGAGCAAGAATATAGAACTCTTGAAGACTTCTACCAAAGGGTTGGTCGGCATCTGAGGTTAGAATCTTCGCGCGAGAATCTTCAAAAGACTAAGAAAGAAGGAAGGAAAGATGCGACTAAAGATGCGATCATTACTAACAATAACGGTAATAAGAAAAACAAAAGGAATAATGAACAGCCGAAGGAGAATCAGCCTAGAACCAAAAGGCAGGAGATTTCAAGAGCTCCCATGCAGTTTAACAATCACACTGAATTAAACGTGCCCATAGATCATATCTATGCAGTCACAAACCAGAAGGAGCGATTCTGTCGACCAGAACCGATGAAGCAGGACAGGACAAAGTGTGACCCCAACAAGTTCTGCCGGTATCACAATGATATTGGGCATGATACTAATAATTGCTTTACCCTGAAGGATGAAATTGAAAGGCTGATTAGAGAGAGATGACTGCGGTAGTACACCAGGCAGAACGACGAAAGGCGAGAAGAAGATCAACAGTGACCTCCAGAAATTCAGCGCGAGGTGCGAACTATTTTCAGAGGACCGCACATTGGGGGAGATTCCAAGAGAGCACAGGATAGGTATGCGCGAGAAGCTCGACAACAGCCATTAACCAAAGTCATGCATCTTGAGCAGCGACCACGCAAGCTTCAACAAGTACCGGATATAGACATTACCTTCACAGAGCAGGACGCAAGGGAGGTCCATTATCTGCATAATGACGCTTTGGTCATAAAAATTAACTATGGAAGCACACAGTTGTGGCGAGTATTGGTCGATAACAGGAGTGCTGTGGACATCCTGTACTTCGACGCCTTTAAGAAGATGGGGTTGAATGAGAGCGACTTGAAGCCTGCCACCACTCCACTCTATGGTTTCACTGGTGACAGCCTGATGCCTATGGGCATGATTGAATTGATGGTCAGCGTTGGGACCTATCCTAGGGTTTTAACGATAATGACCCAGTTTTTGGTGGTAGATTACCCCTCTACTTTCAATGTTGTGCTGGGAAGACTGACACTGAGGGAACTTCGAGCCATCACCTCGATCTACCATCTCACAATGAAGTTTCTGACCCAACACGGGGTAGGTGAGGTGCGAGGAAACTAATATGATGCGAGGACTTGTTATAACAACTCGCGGCAAAGGATGCGACGTCCCGTATAATGATGGTCTACCTGCCAAAGGAAGCATCAGTCGAGGCAGCAAGCAAAGCGTCGGTCGAGGAAGCAAGCAAAGCATCAGTCGAGTCATCAGACAAAGCATCAGTCGAGTCGTCAGATAAAGCGTCAGTTGAGTCGACAGTGAAAGCGTCAATTGAAACGACCAGCGAAGACTTCGATCCTTGAGAGATAGACGAAAAGGTCCGAACTGGACCCATTGAAGATCTGGAGGACTTATCATTTGACATGTCTTCCAAGACTTTAAAAGATTGGAACAGAGGTTCAAAGACCTGTGCGAGCTTCATTGGTCGCTTTTCTAAAGTCCAATTTGGATGTCTTCGCATGGCAACATTCGGACATGGTAGGTATTGATTCAAGGATCATATTCCACCGTCTTAACATAGATCTGACAAAGAAGCCTGTACGATAGAAAAGAAGGGCTATGAATCCAGAACGTTATGTCGCGTTAAAAGAAGAAGTGGAAAAGCTGCTCGAAATTGGGTTCATAAGAGAGTCTTTTTATCCTGACTGGCTTGCAAACCCGGTTTTGGTGAAGAAACCCAATGGGAAGTGGAGAAAGTGCATCGATTTCACCGATCTCAACAAAGCATGCCCAAAAGACAGCTTCCCGCTTCCAAGAATCGACCAGCTTGTAGATGCGACATCAGGGCATGAACTTTTAAGTTTCATGGACGCGTATTCTGGATATAATAAAATCCCTATGTACGAGCTAAATGAGGAGCATACTTCATTCATCACGGATCAAGGATTATACTGTTATAAAAAGATGCCCTTCGGACTTATCAACACATGAGCGACCTACCAACGTCTTGTCAATATGATTTTTGTAAAACAAATTGGCAAGACAATGGAGGTATACGTCGATGACATGCTGGTGAAGTTAGAGAAAGCCGAAGATCACATCAAGCACCTTGATGAGATGTTCAAAATCCTCCGGAGATACCAGATGAAGCTGAATCCCCAGAAGTGTGCTTTCGGAGTAGGATCTGGAAAATTTCTGGGTTTTATGGTCAATCAGCGAGGAATCAAAGCAAGTCCTCAGAAGATACAAGCGTTGATTGATATGCAATCTCCTCATAAACCCAAGGATGTGCAAAGCCTAGCAGGAAGAGTAGCTGCACTGAGTCGGTTTGTATCCAGATCGACCGATAAATGCCAACCTTTCTTTGAGGTATTAAAAGGATCAAAGAGGTTCGAGTGGACGGAAAAATGCGAGCAGGCATTCCAAGAGTTGAAAAAGCACTTGGGTTCTCCTACACTCTTGTCGAAGCCAAATCCGAGAGAAGAATTATGCTTATATCTCTCTGTTTCTAAGTATGTGACGAGTGCTGCATTAATTCGCGAGGAGGGAAATATTCAGCGACTTGTGTATTATGTAAGTAAAAGATTACTTGATACTGAAACCAGATATCCAGAGATGGAAAAATTGGCGCTGGTGCTCGTAATTGCATCAAGAAAGCTTCGACCTTGCTTCTATGCTCACTCCATCAGGGTTTTCACGAATTTCCCATTGAAACAAGTCTTACAGAAACCTGAGGCGTCGGAATGGCTGCTTAAGTGGGCTGTTGAATTGAGTCAATTTGACATCAATTTTCAACCTCGCACTACCATAAAGGGTCAGGCCCTCGTAGATTTTATTACAGAATTTACATACGATGTCGATCTTCCCACGGGAGTACTCGAAAAACCTGCTTCAGATACATCAAGGTTATGGAAACTTTATGTTGATGGGTCATCGAATGAAAATGGAGTAGGTGCGGGCATAGTTTTAATCATAACTGAAGGGCACAACATTCATTGTGCGCTTCACTTCAAATTCCCAGCGTCGAATAATGAGGCCGAGTATGAAGCACTGATAGCTGGGCTAAAGCTCGCACAAAAAATGAAGGTAGAAATAATTGAAGTGTATAGCAACTCCCAGCTGGTTGTTTGTCAGGTTAAGTGCGATTATCAAGCGAGAGGAGGGAGAATGATGGCTTATTTGGAGAAGGTGCAGCAATTGTTCTTAACATTCGCCGCTTATAACATTCAGCTTCTT
>JXTB01000051.1:566783-590058 GCA_002914805.1 Parasponia andersonii
GAAGTACCTAATACCTTCCAATTAAATTCCTCAATTGGAAGGTCGTTGATTTTATATACCCTTGCAAGCTGTTCCCTGGAGAGTCCGGGTCGATCCCTGTTATCTGCGATGACTCGAATGCGATCAGTATAAAAGTAATAAAGTAGAAAAAAGGAAATAAATTGGAAGACTATCTACCAGGATTTTGAAAAAAGCCGTTAGCCGCATAGTCAAAATGGATTTTTCCACTTTCTCATGTTGTGGCGAACCCCGTAGATTGTTTTTATTGTCTGGTTCGACCATTTGCTCGCATAGAAGAAGCCAAGATCTGACGGTTTTGATTTCACTTGGTAAAACCAAGCAAATTCTTCAGGAGAAGGGGTTCCTAAACCTAATTTATGGTATAGTATATACAAACCTACCATATATCTATAGGTATTAGGGGTCAATTGAAAAAGGACACCCCATAGTAGTCAATAATCAATTTTATATACGGATGGAGTGGAGATGCACGCCACACTTGAGGACTGTCTCGGAAAAAGAAGCGAGTCCATGTGGTGGAGTGTGTGGTCGGTTAAATTCCATAGGTAGGCAAAGAGGTATGGCGATCTTATAGCTGCTCGCGATTTTGCTAAGTTTGTTCGATGTGTAGTTCGTTCTTATATTGGTACATGACCAATTCCCCTCTACATATTGATAGCCCGATGAAAATGCGGGGGCATCCCTGATATGTTGGGGCCACTGGTCCTGTGGGAGATCGCCTATGTGAGGACTACTTTGCCTGACCCCTGTTATTTCTACTTCGGGTTCTGGCTCAAGGTAGTCTTCAAGGTTTATGGAACTAACACTCGAGTCAGAATCTCTGGAAAATATATTCCCTTCCCTAAATTCATCACTACTAGATATCTGAAAAGAAATACGGATGGATTTAGTCCTATGTAGGCATCGAGGATTCTCACTATGCCAGTACTTTGAGAATTCATCCTAGGATTGTACTAACAAGCAAGCTCATCAATTTATTCCTAAGAAGTCTACGGATTCATAAAAATTTTTCGAGCAGTTCGTCAGAAAATAAATGTTCAAGCAGTTCGTCGGAAAATAAAATAAGGTATCAGACCCTAGAAACTCTTCTCACAAGTTTGTCCCTGACCATTATCTAGTAAGTCTACTCTATGGACCGGAAAAAGGGGATAAAAATAATTCCCATTTCATTTCAATGTGAGATGTGTTTCTATTCCTAAAAATTGAAATTGTTTTTCCAAGAATAGAGAAAAATAAGAGAGAAGAAATGAACTAACCTATCTTCAGAAGCGGAGGGATTGAGATGGTTTGAACTTTATCGGAGAAGGTACTAGAATTGTGCGAGCTGAAGGATGAAACGGCGCTTTAGGATTCTCTAAAACTTTGGTATTTTCTTAGAAAAGATGGAAACAGTGTAATAGAGCAGAAATGGATTGGTTTCCGATATTTATACCCTAAGCACCGTTAAATCACAACCGTAGATCAAGGTATTTGATTTTCAGATCTAAAGGCCGAAGTTCACACGGGATTTGATTTTTTCCGAAGATAATGAATCTTTTGAAATTTGAAAAGATTTGGTTTAAAAACAATGGTTGGCATCATTGATATCCTTGAGTCTCCTCGAGTTCTGCTATCTTTCTTAGAAAAGGCTACATGTGTTTCCGTCTGTCAGAAAAAGGTACGCATGATCTTGAGAGATAGGATTTGAAATCTGACGACTCTTCGACTCTTCAAGGATCTCTAGTCTCGGTCGTGACATCGTATTTTTTAAGATCGCACTCACCTACATTAAAAGAAAGCTCCATTTTGTTCTAAAGAACTAATGGAGCTGGGGGGCAATTGTTGTGCGATCTAAAATCCTATGCCAGGTCGCATGTATAAGAATATGTGCGACCTCCTTCTTATAGGTTATATACGACCTCCTTCGCATAGGTTACGTACGACCTTCTCCGCATAAGTTATGTGCGACCTCCTCCAAAAGAAGGAAACAAGTCTCTACTTCGTCAAATAGGTAACCTGCAAGGAAAAGGAAACAGAAGTCTCTCTTTCATGATCGACCAGTTACCCGTTTTAAGTAGTTACCTAATTATATTGTTACTCAAATTTTATTACCCGATTGTATAGTTACCCGTATTCACAATTAGGAACATTGAGTTACCCTCATCTATATAAAGGGAACTCAATATTTCAGACGGAGGGACCTTTAAAAAAAAAAAGAAGGGAAAGGCAGAAAGAATTCTTAAGAGTATTCACTTCTTTTCAGATAACAAATTGTAATTTTGAGTTCTTATAATTCTCCAGAATATAATGAAAAATAATGGACATAAGCTCATTTTTTTCGGGACTGAACCACTATAAAATTTTTGCTTCTTTATTTACTTTAATTAAGAACACTATTTATACAAACCACGTCTCATAATTTTTTTTTAAATTTGTTGTTGAAAAAACCTCGGTCAACAAACCTTATATATCAAGGCCTCTCAAAAACTACGCTGAGTTAGGAGTATGAATATATATGTATATATAATATGTATTAGAAGTTCGTACAATCATGTCACTTCGATCCATCTTTTGATTGGAAGCAATGACTTTATTATTGTTAATGATATTATTTTACGATTGGGTTTTGATTGGCAGTGTCCATCCTTAATCATTTAGTCCCTAATAATGGGAACGAAGCTCGAGGCCTTGTCTTCTTCTGACGAAGGGCCACCATTTTTTGATCCTATTGCATTACACGGGATGAGAGAGAGAGAGAGAGAGAGAGAGAGAGAGAGAGAGAGAGAGGGAAAGGTTCTAATTAGGAATGTTGGTATACATATTCTGGGATCGATTAGTGCTCACAAGAATATTGTATGTTACTATTATTTTTTTCTTTGCAGTTTTTATTTAGCGTAAAGAAAGCACTACTTTCAGTCTATGACTTCTTCCATGTGACATGATTAATTATTAGTAAGAGATGGTGAAGATCATATAATATATAATATATATTTTGGAGGGAATGGTGAGGATCATAATAATTAATAGTACTGAACACTACAATTCTATTCAAATCAAACTTAATACTAATACATGTTAGTGACTTTGTAGAATATTAGAAGTTCAGGTGCTGACTAGTTGAGTAATTAGGTAAAGCCTCTTGGTATCACATTTAAGAACTTGAGATTTGTAATAACCCAGTATTTTTAAGGGTAATATGGTTATTTGACCAGATTTTAAAAAAAAAAACTAATTAAATATATATATTACGTATATTCTCTCTCCCTTTCGTCCCCCTCTCCCGATTCACTCCCCCTCTTTGTTCTCTCTCGCTCATTCTCAACCAAAGGAGAACGAAGGACTGCCGAGCAACCACCGGCCATCATCCGGCCAGCCCAACCCCTGGCGAACCTCCAGCACAGCTCTACGATGCCCGCGCAACTAGTCCCGAGCTGCCGAAGTGTCGTAGTCGCCGGAAAACGCTATTTTTTGGCCTCAGGAAGTTTTGATTTCCGACGATGATTTCAGCCACTGTTTGACCTCAAACCGGACCTATTGGATTCGTATCGTCACAAAGATCGTCAAGGTATATATTTCAAGATCCAATTTTATCCGGATTGAAAGTTCCTATTTTTGGGTTTTTTGAGTTTCGAATTTTAGTTTTTAATCCGACTGTTAGAATTCATTTTTGTTGTCATTTTTGGAATGTACTCGGAAAATGGTGAAGTTTGATATATATATATATATATATATATATCGACTATATTTAGTGGCCGATATGAAAGTCAATATCTAACGGCTTAGATTTTGTCTAGTTTTATGTGTCACTGGTCCGGTATCGGCCTAGACCTGAATTAGTCGAGTTATATGTCTAACTTAGCTATTTTGGACATTAGTAACTCAATGAAGAGGTCTGTTCATTGATTCAAAGTTTCGTTGAGAAGTTAATATTTCCACAAGTGAGCGATCAAGGGCGTGGAAGTGGTTTTCAATCCTCCGAGCGATTGTCGAATCGGCACCTTGAGCATCTAATAGCGTAGTATCATTATTCGAGTGAGGTAGGGATTTAGTTACCTCTCTTTCACGTCATTTGTGAATAAAACTTATTTTCTGCAATATATGAGAACAAACGTGATTTTATAACTTTTAAATATCTGTGATGAAATTGAATGATATGATTTATATATTGGATTGCTCTGGGACTTTTCTGAGTGTAGGTTATTTTTGAGTATGTTAAAATAAGGACGTTATGCTGCCCTTTTTTCTACAAAATTTAATTAACTATTTTATTAAAAATCAGAGCATCATTTGAACTTAAATTACTGCATGGTTACTTTTACACATCAATTCAGAGTACACGTGTCATAGGATCACACATGAGTCTCAGGTTAGCATCACGGGGTTTTTACAGTGTGGCGTTACGACCCCACCGACAATGCAGAGTCCGTGAATCCACGCGGGGTATTTCTTCTTATTACCTCCCTATTTGGCAGGTGTAGGTAATGTGGTTGCTCCTATGGGTTTGGTAGGCGATACATGGGTGTCCCTTCTAGTTATGAGCTAGATGTCAGGTAGGTTATATGGCACACATAGTGCCAATACCCTGGTTTCCATTGATAAGAGGTGGTGAACTCATAAGTAGGAGTGGATTTGTGTCATATATTTGTGGACTAATTGATTTTTCGATATCATGTTTTTTATATATCTATATATGTATATATATATATGTATGTAATGACGGACTATTGATTTTGGGTAACATATTTTTATACTTATATATATTCAATTATATATATATATATATATGTGTGTGTATACAGACTATTAGCTTTGGAAATGAATGTGTATAAATACATAAATATAGTTTTGCAAAAAAAGTGTTATTGGACTAGACTGACCATGCAGACACTTTTCCTTCACTAAAAAGATTTTTAAATGAGGTAATCCTTTCAGGTGATTATTCATTCGAGTTAGTTGTCCCGTTGGCTAGGCAAGTCACTTGACTTACGCTTGCTGTCCTATCCCTCTTCAGTTATTCCTCTTACCTTGTTTTATTCTTTCTTCCTCAGGTCTATCTATGTGACTAAGTTTCTTGTTCCTAATAAGTGATTGTATGAGGACGTATTTTCTACTATTTGAGGATTCGGGATATAAATAGGACATTATTGTTCTCAAAGAGCATATTTTAAAGTATTAAACACTTGGAATTTTGTCAAGATTTATAAGTTAAATTTTAGACATTCGGGTTAAAAATTTGAAAACCTATTAAGTCAATATTGTATTTCTCTTAAATCAAGATTTGTATAACTTAATTATGTTTTCCTGATATTAAATCGGTGTATCTATTTTTATAAATTAAACTAAATATGAACCTCTTTCATACAGAATTTTTAACAATTTGAGGACTAAAATGAAAATCTAAGTATTTAATTTTCTCTGAATTTTGTAAAATTCGTTATTTATATTAATTTACATTCAAAATTACCAAAAAGTCACGACCTAGGATTTGGGTTGTGACAAGATCAAATCTTAGTCGAGATTATATGAAAGTTCTTTTAATGTTCTTTTTTTTCAAGAAAAATGTACGTAAATAAGTAAGGCTTAATGGTGTTGGTGTTGATAAATGAGACAATATGAATGTTTTTTTATTAGTTGTTAGAATAGATGATGTAAACGTTTATGCTTAATATTATCTAATGAAAAGGTGAAGTAAGGCTCAATAGTATTGGTGTTGATAAAGGGACGAACAAAATCTTACAACTAGTCTTGTATAATTGGTAATTAATTCCAATTTGACAGTGGACTTTTAAAACTATTAAGCGCTTGTCTGCTTGAAAAATTTTTAAGTGGTAAAGATATTTTAGTCAAGATGTTGTTTGTGAAAATCTCCACCATTTATAACATTTTTCTAAAAAAAGATAGAAATTTTGTTGAATAAGCTAAGTATATATTAAGTTAGTAGTGAAAATATTGATCGAAAAGAATCATATATTATCGTAATATGATGATAAATATATGGACAAAAATGTGCATATAAACTATAAAGGTAGGTTTCTTTAGTTAAATTAAAGCAGTGCAGTGTGGAAGGGTAGCATAGGAAGGCTTTGGTTTGTTTAGGTATAGCCGTACATTTAAGAACTTATCAGTACCCAGTAGTGTTCCGTCCACCCATTAGTACTTGTGATGAGGATATTATTCGAATAGGGGAGCCTACAAAACTGCTAGCACATACCTTAGATGGAATGATAACTGTTCATTGAGTCTGTCACTACATTATATAATAATATACCTAACCATAGTATACCTGCTCGCACTTTACGTGACTGAACCTTCATAGCATATTAAATATTACAGCATATTGACACTTAGATGTTTATCATTAGATGGTATATAAATATATATATATATATATATTCTGTAGATGGAGGTCAACAATGAATTTAAGAAATTATAAGAAGTGTTTTGTGTGTGAAAAGGGATATATATATATATATATTTTATAGACGGAGCTCAACAATGAATTTAAGAAATTATAAGAAGTGTTTTGTGTATAAAAATGGTTGATCAATCAAAGCAAGTAAAAGAGACAAGAATTTTATAGTGATTCGGCCCCCAAAAAGATGAGCATACGTTCACTGTTGTTCACTATTTTCTAGAGGATTATAACAGTTTCGTTAAGTTTCCAGGAATTAAAAATAATAAATCCCTAAAGTTCTCCCTAGAAGTCGAAGATCCCTCACAACAGTATTGAACTCCCTTTATATAAGTGAGGGTGGCTCAATATTTCCCAATTGTGAAAATGAGTAAGTGTATAATCAGAAAATGCAATTTAAGTAACAATATAACTGGGTAATAACTTAAATGAGATGACTGGTCGATCTTAAAAGAGAAATTTTTGTTTCTCTTTCTTTGTAGATTACCCGTTTGACGAAGCTTGGTCTAGTTTCCTTTTCATTCTGGTAGCACTTAGCTCGTTCAGAGGAGGTCATACTTTATTCAGAGAGAGGTCGCACTTAACTTACTCGTGCAACCTGACACGTTCTCTTAGTCGCTAACTTTTCCTTTCTGGTATTAACTTACATATAAGTTTTTAGACCGCACAACAATGGCCCCCAAGCTCCATTAATTCTTTAGGAAAAAATAGAGCTTCTTTCTATTATAAGTGCGAGCTTATAAATGTGACATCATGGCATTATCTTGAGATCTTCGGAGAGTCGTCAATTCTCAAATCAAATCTTTTCAGAATCATTCATACCTTCTTTTGACAGATGAAACCACGTGTCACATTTTCTCAGTAAAACTCGAGGAGACTTTCCGTTTTTTAAGTAGACACAATGATAGCGATGACACCAGCTGTTGTCTTAAATCGAGTCGTTTCAAATTTTGAAAAGATACCGATTTAATTTCGGAAAATCAACTCCCGCGTGAACTACAGCCTTTAGATCTGAAAATTAAAAATCTCGATCTACGGCTGTGATTTGATGACGCTCGACATATATATATTGAAAAATTTATCCACCTCTTCTTCAAAACTCAAACCTTATCACCTGTTTCTCTCACTTCTGAAGTTCGAAGTGCTTATAAGAAAAATCCCTCCGGCATCCTCTTCTATTTCATAGCTCCCACAAATCCGTCATCTTCTCCGACCAAGTTATCACCGCAATCCTTCAGATGTCTCGGTCCTTTAATCTTCGAAGAAAGGTTAGTATATATCCTCTCTCTCTCTTGTTGTTCTTCGATTTTTCAGAAAACTCTCTAATTTTATTTCTAAAAATAGGGACAAATATAGAGCTTAAATACCCTAAACAATAACTCATTCCACACTCAGATGGAATGAAAAATGGTAATTTTTCAGACCCGCTCCGTTAATTTAGAATAGAACATTTTTTTTGATGATCGATGAACCATATTAAGAATTTTAGGATCTGAATCCTTATTTTTTGAAAACCATAATCAGCTGAGTGACGAATTATCGAAGAACTGCTCGAACACTTTTTATGAATCCATAGATCGATTAGAAAAAATCTGATAAGCAGCTTGATAATGCAATCCTAGGATGACCCTCAAAATTGCTCGTATATAGTGAAGATCTATGATACTTGCATAGGACTAAACCTATCCATATTTCTTTTCAGATGTCTAGTAGTGAGAATTTTAGGGAAGAGAATGCATTCTCAGAAGAATCTTCCAATACCAGCATTAGCTCTATAAATCTCGATGACTACCTTGAGCCAGAACCTGAAGTAGAGATAACCGGGGTCAGGCAAAATAGTCCTCACATAGGTGATCTTTCTCCGAACCAATGGCCTCGGCATATCAGGGATGCTCCTGCATTCATAATGGGTTACCAATATGGAGGGGGATTGGTCATGTACCAATATAAAGACGAGCTACACAATGAACAGGCTCAGCAAGATCATATGCAACTACAAGATCGCCATCCCTCTTTATCTTCCCACGGAGTTCATTTGATCACACACACCACCTTGCAGAATTGTCTCATTCTCTGAAGTAGTTCTCAAATGCGGTGTCCACCTCTCACTTCATCCATACATAAAATCAATCGTCGATTACTATGGAGTCATCCCTTTTCAACTAACTCCAAACATATATAGATATATGGTAGGTCTGTACATACTATACTATAAATTAGGTTTAGAAACCCCTACTCCTGAAGAATTCACTTGGTTCTACCAAGTGAAATCAAACTCGTCAGACTTCGGCTTTTTTTATGCGAGCAAGTGGTCGAACCAAACTATAAAAACTATCTATGGGGTCTGCAACAATATGGAAAAATGGAAAAGTCCACTTTTCCACTTTAACTACACAAATAACGGCTTCTTTCAGAACCCTAGTAGGTAACTTTTAGCTTATTGCCTTCTCTATATAAATATATTATTCTGATTGCATTCATATGTCATTGCAGAAAACAGGGAACGACCAGGTCTCTCCAAAGAGCAGCTCGCAAGGTGTATAAAATAAACAACCTTTCGATCGAAGAATTTGATTGGAAAAAGCTTAAGACGTCCAAGAACTTAGTTGCTTGCGGACTACTTCCAAGGGGAGCTGCCTTTCTAGATTCTGCCCATCGTCCATCCAAACCCTCGAGCTCGAAGAAAAAGCCAAGGAAACAAAAGGATAAGAGTGCCTCATCTTCCAAACCTAGGAAACAAAAAACACCTGCCACTCCTACAACCTCGGAACCATCATCTCCAGAAGCCACATCGCCACCGATTTCTCAGCAACAAGAAGGTAGTTATTTTTCTCTTCTTTTTGTCACATCGTACACCTTGTATACTAACCAACCATCTATACAGATATGGCAATCAGCAGTGGACTGTGAGCACCACCTTCAACTCTTGGGTCGATGGCAAAGTCCAAGACACCAGACAATACACCACCTTCGTTGAAAGGAAAAGAGAAGGTCGATACTTCAAAGAAACAAAAGGTCGCCTTTGAAGACATCCCAACAGGCTCGCCTCTTCCTTAGCCTTCACTAACTACGAGCCAATCTGAGCCATCCAAGGAGATAGCCACTTCTGATGAAGGACCGAGCCAGGTCGATAAAGACGAGGAGTTTTTCGCACTTCTTCACCAACTGCCAGAAAAAGCTGGTATGAGGGCGGCCTTCGTCGACCATTTTACCTCTGAGGATGGCTGGGAGAGGATGAAGCAATGACTAGTCAAGATCGCCTTCAGCTTTGTAATGAAGATGTTGGTGAATATAAGTATCCTCTATCTTTACTCTTCAACGTATTTTTCTGGTATTGATGTGTTATATTTTCAGATTGCTGCAGCTACTGTCCTGATGTATGATCCAATCCTTGAATGTTTGAAAAAAGCCAAAAAAATCGAAGAAATAACCCAAGCATTCGAGGACTCGGAGAAAGCTCGCGAGGAAGAGAGAAAAGCCTTCGAATTAGAGAGGCAGCAACTGCTCGAAGGTCTGACCAAGGAAAAGCTTGAAAAAAAGAAGCTCGAGGAGAAAATTAAAGAACTTGAGAAGATCATCTCCGAGCATCCGGATTGCATGAAAGAGGCGACAACAGAGGCAGCTCACAAGGCTATAGAAGAGTTCAAGGCTACTGAAGGCAAAGGGCTCGAAGAAAAAGCCAGTGACATCGCCTTGTCAACCATAATATATAATATCTTCTGCGAGCATCTGGACTTTGACTTTTCCATTATTGGTGAAGATATGGTCGAGCTTGTCTAGAGTTGGAGGGAAGTGGAGGCTACCAAAACTGGAGACGGTGGAGCGAGCATATCTGCATAGTTTTTTTGTTTTTTAATTTCAAAACAATACGGGCTTGGTCCCCTTTTTGTTTGTAATACTTTGCTTATATATGGGTGCGAGCTTTTATCAATAAATCGTTTATTCTTGTAAAACAATCAAGATACTACATTGTAATATAAAGATACATAATTTAACCATGTAGTCAATCACTAGATGACTGATCAGTACGCTATTGTGATTCAAATCCAACAAACTTAAAATGAGTTTTAAGTATTAGGATAGGTTAGGTCGCTTAACAAAATAGTAAGTATGAGTGATGCGAACTCAATACTGTTTTTCAAAAGTTCCATGGCAAAATATAATATAGTAATATATCACATCGAACAATGAACGTTTTGCTTAGTTACTTTGTTGTTCAAGGAGGAAAATTGCATAATACGACATGCTATGGCATGAAGCGAGGAGAAAATCCTAAGATTTTCTTAAAGTTTTAGAAATTCAGCAGCAATCTCTAAAATTCCAACCTCTAAATGGACGTTTGCATAGTCCCTTAGGAAGCAAGTAGGAGATAATATTCTGATTCCACTACCCCCCGAGTTTTATGGTATTCGAAGACTGCCATAAAACTATAAAAGGTGAACCAAATTGAATGATCGATGAGGAGACATCCTTATTGATGATGACGAATGACAAATAACGAATGACGATCAACGAATGACGAATAACGAATGACAACCAACAAATGACGAATATAAGTAGTTATCTTTAATGACGAATGACAAATACAAAATGCCCCGCGAATAACGAATACATAAAGATATACATAAAGATTTACGGATAATAGCGACGAAGTTTTTTTGCATTCCAAGCATTCTTGATCTTTTATCCACTAGTGCGAGCTAACTTATATTTCCCATGTCGAATAACGGCATCAACAACCTATGGTCCTTCCCAAGATGGTTTAAATACACCAGCACTGTGCTCTTTATTATTAGGTAGAACCTATCGAAGAATAAGATTACCAACTTCAAACCCTCGGCTTCTAACTTTAGAGTTATAATATCGAGCCGTGCACTATTGATATGATGCGATCCGAAGCTGAGACTGCTCGCGCCTTTCTTCTAAAAAATCGAGCTCAGTTCTCATCAGCACACTATTCTGATCTTGCTCATAAGTAGATCGTCGTAGAGAGCTCGCACCAATTTCTACTGGTACCATTGCTTCGTATCCGTAAGCTAAAGAGAATGGACTCTCTCCAGTAGTGCTTCGTTGAGTGGTGTGATAAGCCTATAATACTTCAGGGAGTACTTCTAGCCAAGCTCCTTTGTGCTCTTCCAGCTTTGTCTTTATGTTCTGTTTAAGTATCTTGTTTATAGCCTCGACCTGTCCATTGGCTTATGGATAAACAACAGTAGAGAAATTCTTCTTGATGCCTAAGTTGTTGCAGAAGTTACGGAACTTATCGCAGTCAAATTGTTTCCCATTATCAGAAATTATGGTATGCGGTATACCATAACAGCAGATTATAGATTTGTAGATAAAATTTATCATCTTCTTTGCAGAAATGGTACTCAAGACTTCAGCTTCTGTCCACTTGGTGAAATAATCGACTACGATTACTGCATATTTTAATCCACCTCGCGCTAATGGAAGCATTCCGATAATATCAATTCCCCACACTACAAATTGCTATGGACTGGTCATTGGAGTTGGAGGAATAGGTGGCATTATAGGAATAGTTATAAATCATTGACATTTGTCACACCTCTTAGCAAATTCCATTGTATCCTTCTTCATAGTTGGCCAAAAATACCCTTGTCTTAGAACTTTGTTCGCAAGTGCTTGCCCCCCGGAATGGTTTCCACATATTCCTTCGTGAATTTCTCTCATAATGTAGTGTGTTTTTCTTCATCAATACATAATAACAATGACGAACTAAAACTTCTTTGATAAAGCTTCTCGTCGTAGAAGACATAGTGAGCTGCCTTCATTCGAAGTCGCTTTGCATCGTCTTTGTTTTCGAGGGGCTCGCCATTTTATATATACTTCATTATAGGATCCATCCACAATGGTTTCTTGTCAACCGACATGGTTATTTGAGGCTCTACTTTGATACTTGGTTTTGCAAGAAATTTGACAGGGATCACCTTTAGTAATTCGGCATCTTTTGTTGAGGCGATCTTAGCTAGAGCATCTGCCCGAGTATTTTTAATGCGAGGAAGAATTTGAATGTTATAGGCAGTAAATATCGAGAAGAGTCTTCGTACCTCCTTTAAATAAGCCATCATTTTTTCTTCTCTTGCTTGATAATCGCCGATCATTTGACAAAGATCAGTTGGGAATCACTGTATAGCTCAATCATTTCGACCTTCATTTCTCATGTGAGCTTGAGCCCAACTATCAGTGCTTCATATTCTGCCTCATTATTTGATGCTGAAAATTTGAAGCGAAGTGCACAATGAATATTGTGCCCTTCAAGACTGATTAGTACTAAGCCCGCACCGGCTCCATTCTCGTTTGACGATCCATCAATGTAAAGTTTCCACAATTTTGAGAAATCTGTAGCAGATTTTTCGATTACTTCTATGCAAAGATTGACATCATATGTGAATTCCACAATGAAATCTACGAGAGCTTGCCCTTTAATCGTAGTTCGGGGTTGAAAATTGATGTCAAACTAACTCAACTCAATTGCCCACTTAAGTAGTCGTCCTGAAGCTTCAGGGTTTTGCAAAACCTACTTTAACAGAAAATTCTTGAAAACTTTGATGGAGTGCGCATGAAAATAAGGTCGAAGCTTCCTGAATACGACGATGAGTGCTAATGCCAACTTCTCTATCTCTGGATATCTTGCTTGAGTATCGAGCAATCTTTTACTTATGTAGTATACCGGTCACTGTATCTTTTCTTCTTCTCGAATTAATGCAGCACTTGTCGTATATTTGGAAACAGCGAGGTATAAATACAATTCTTCCCCCAGGTTTAGCTTCGACAAGAGTGGAGGAGAACCTAAGTGTGCTTTCAATTCTAGAAATTCCTGCTCGCATTCTTCCGTCCACTCGAAACTCTTTGAACCCTTTAATACTTCGAAGAATGGTTGGCACTTATCTGTTGACCTGGATACAAATCAACTTAATGCAGCCACTCTTCCCGCTAGTCTTTGAACATCTTTGGGTTTGCAGGGGGATTGCATATCGATTAGTGCTTGTATCTTCTAGGGATTAGCTTCGATTCCTCGCTGGTTGACCATGAACCCCAAGAATTTTCCAGATCTTATCTCGAATACGCACTTCTGGGAGTTTAGCCTCATCTGATATTTTCGAAGAATTTTGAACATCTCATCAAGATGCTTGATGTGATCTTCAGCTCTCTTCGATTTCACCAGCATGTCATCAACATATACTTCCATTGTCTTACCAATTTGTTTTGCAAACATCATATTGACAAGACGCTGATAAGTCGCTCCCGCATTGATGAGTCCAAAAGGTATCTTTTGGTAACAGTACAATCATCGGTCAGTGATGAACGAAGTATGCTCCTCATCAAGCTCGTACATAGGGATTTGATTATATCCAGAACATGCGTCCATAAAGCTTAATAGTTCATGTCTCGACGTCGCATCTAAATGTTGGTCGATTCTCAGAAGAGGAAAACTGTCTTTTGAGCACGCTTTGTTGAGGTCGGTGAAATCGATATAAGGATCCACTTCCCGTTGGGTTTCTTTACTAAAACTGGGTTTGCTAGCCAGTTTGGATAGAAAGATTGCCTAATGAATCTGATCTCGAGCAGCTTCTCTACCTCTTCTTTTAATGTGACGTAGCGTTCTGGATTCATGGTTCTTCTTTTTTGCCGCACAGGCTTCCTCGTCGTATTTATATTGAGGCAGTGACACATGATATTCAGATCAATCCCCACCATATCCGAATGTTCCCATGGAAAGATATCCAAATTTGATTTCAGAAAAGCGATTAATGAAGCTCGCACGGGTTTTTGAAGCTTCGCTCCAATTTTAAGAACCTTCGAAGACCTATCGATTGGCAAATCTTCCAAGTCTTCTATAGGTCCAGTTTTGACCTCACCATTAATTTCTCGAGGGTTGAGGTCATTGATTGATGTTTCGCTTGACGCTTCGCCTGACACTTCTAATACTTTCCTTGATGTTTCTCTTTGTAGCTGGACCATCATCATGCGAGGTGTCATATATTTTGTTGCGAGCTTTATTGAGTTATTATAACAAGTCCTCATATCATATTGGTTGCCTCACACCTCGCCTACTCCTTGTTGAGTTGGGAACTTCATAGAGAGATGATAGATCGAAGTTACTGCTCGAAATTACTCAGTGTTGGTCTTCCTAGTACAGCATTAAATACAGAGGGGATAACTAAGAATTGAGTCATTACCATTGAAACCCTAGGATAAGTTCCAACGTTGACCATTAACTCAATCATGACCCTGGGCATTATGCTGTTACCAGTAAATCTGTAGAGTGGGGTGACAGTAGACTTCAGGTCACTTTCAATCAACCTCATCTTCTTGAAGGCGTCATAGTACAGGATGTTGATAGCACTGCCATTATCGACCAATACTCGCCATAGTTGCATGCTTCCAGAATTGATCTTTATGACCAATGCATCATTGTGCGGGTAATGGACCTCCCTGGCATCCTACTCCGTAAAGGTAATATCTATATCCAGTACCCGTTGAAGCTTTCGTGGTCGCTACTCAAGATGTATGACATTAGTTAATGGTTGTTGTCACACTTCTCGTGCGTACCTATCTTGTGCTATCTTCGAATTTCCACCGATGTGCGGGCCTCCAAAAATAGTTCGCATCTCGCGTTGAATTTCTGGAGGTCGGTGTCGGTCTTCTTCTTGCTTTTCACTGCTCAATTTAGTGTACTGCCACAGCCGTCCTACTTTAATTAATCTTTCGATTTCATCTTTCAAGACAAAGTAATTATTGGTATCGTGTCCAATGTCATTGTGATATCGGCAGAACTTATTGGGGTCACGCCTCGCTCTATCTCTTTTCATCGATTCCGGTTGACGATACCTCTCCTGCTGGTTCGTGACCGCATAAATATGATCTATGGGTGCGTTCAGTTCAGTATAGTTGTTGAACCTCATGGGAGCTTTTGGAACCTCCTGCTTTTTCTGTTGGGGCTGCTTATCAGTCGTTTGTTCATTACTCCTTTTATTTGACCTTTTATTATTATTGTTAATTGTGGTCGCATCTTTAGTAGCATCCTTTCTTCCTTCCTTTGTGACCTTATGAAGATTTTCACTTGAAGATTTCACCCTTAGATGCTGACCAACTCTACGATAGAAGTTTTCAAGGGTTCTATATTCTTACTCAAGTAAATCTTCTCAGAGTTTAGTTTCTGGTCGCACCCCAGCCATCATTTGAGTTAAAACTCCTCCTTCAGGTGAGTTGTTGACCTTTTCCAATTCTGGAGTAAAGTGATTTAGGTAAGTTCGTAGAGTTTCCTCTGGACCTTGCTGAATAGCAGACTGACTGACCAGTGGAACAGTGAAATTCTTCGCAACCTGGAATTGCCTCAAGAATGCAGTCTAGAGTTATTGCCAGGACAAGATTAAGCCGGAAGAACCACTTCTTCGTTATTCTCGTGAGAGTTATAGTAAAACATCTGCAACCTGCGAGATAATCGACACGATGTAGTTCCATCAGGTCGTTGAAGTGATTCATATGATCCTGTGGATCAGTTTTCCCATCAAAAGTATTTATGGTGGGAAGTTTGCTTCCAGCAGGTAATGCGACAGCTCGAACCTCCTCGCTGAATGGCGATTGACGATACCCATTAGCGAGCTCATCATCTCAATCGACAAGTGCATCTAATGTGATCCTCAAATTGTAAACATCGACATTTAGAGGTAGAGGGAGAATATTATCTTTTGCTGGTGGTAGGGGTGACCTTTGGTTATTATCACGATTTAAGGCAGATTGGTCAGGCAAAGTCTGCTACAACCTTTGTGGGGTTTCCATTGAAATAGTGCGACGAGATCGACTTCAGTCGTTGAGATGCAATGTGGATCGCTCTTGACTATATCACTGTTCTAGATATTATCTCAGATCTGTAGGATTCTGTCAAGATTCCCTACTAATCCTTTCAAAGACACTCCTCGATTGTTATTTTTGCTCGTTGTTTAGACCATTATGATTGATGGTCGCTCTCTAAGAAGGTTGTCGACGATTACGATTTGTGCTCGAACTTTCAGTTCCGGATTCCAGGGGCAAGTTTGCGATCTTGCCTTTTCCCTTGGAGGTGCGATCTCCATAACACTCTTGCCGAGCTTTATGCTGGTCGCGGTTCCTTGTCTCTAGGATCTGAATTCCTCTCTCAAGTTGTTGAGCAAGACGTTCTCTAAGATATTTGTGCTGTGGTAGAGTTAGCATCTGTCCCTCAATAAGTGGTCTGAGAGAGTCATTAATCTGACTTATAATTTGCTGAAGGTTCACCAGTGCTTCCTCCATGCGATCCTGTCTCTGGACAATATTTTCTGGTACGATCACGGCAGGCTGATCCTTAGCAAGATCTATCTGTGCAGCAGCGGTGCTTTGGGGTTGGTTCTGGCTAGTTCCGGTGTTTCTGGTAGTGTTTCTGGTAGTGTTTCTGGTATTTGCCATTGTTGAACGAAGCGGAATTGACAAACTTCTCTGCCGAAATGGCCCTTCCTCTAGCGCCAATTGTTAACGGAAGTTTTGTCAATAATGAATTTAAGAAATTGCAAGATATGGCTTGTGTATAAAAAGGGTTGATCAATCAAAGTAAGTAAAAGAGACAAGAATTTTATAGTTGTTCGGCCCCAAAAAAGATGAGCCTACGTCCACTGTTGTTCACTATTTTCTGGAGGATTACAAGAGTTTCGTTAAGTTTCCAGGAAGTACAAATAATAAATCCCCAAAGTTCTCCCCAGAAGCCGAAGATCCCTCACAACAGCATTAAACTCCCTTTATATAGGTGAGGGTGGCTCAATATTTCCTAATTGTGAAAATGGGTAAGTGTATAATCAGAAAATATAATTTAAGTAACAATATAACTAGGTAATAACTTAAATGAGATGACTGGTCGATCTTGAAAGTAAAATTTTTGTTTCTCTTTCTTTGTAGATTACCCGTTTGACAAAACTTGGTCTAGTTTCCTTTTCATTTGGATCGCACTTAACTCGTTCAGAGGAGGTCACACTTTATTCGGAGGGAGGTCGCATTCGACTTATTCGGAAGAGGTCGCACTTAACTTACTCTTGCGATCTGACACATTCTCTTAGTCGCTAACTTTGCCTTTCTGATATTAACCAACATATAGATTTTTAGACTGCACAACATATAGTACCATTTTAATATTATGTGCACGTTAATTATTATTATTTAGTGCCAGATCGATCAACATGTCATGCTATCATTTGATGAGAAATATTTCTGGCCAATAAGAACTAAGTTCTTTTTTTACTAGAGTTTCCTGATAAAACTATTTTTTTTTTTAAGAAATAAAAATAATTCTTGTAGTATAAGGTTTTTCCATTCACTACTAGCTGTAAGACTCAACAATTGATGGAGCAATTGCTATTCATGTGCGAGTTTAATTATTCTTCCACTCGTTTTTTTTTTTTTAATCCTCGTCTTCTTTCTTGACTAACGTCATTCACATACACATTTAATTAATTTCTACAAGTCCCTATATAATGTAATTTTAGTTGCTTTCTTAAATTTGTACGCGCAATTAGTTTTTTAATTTTTTTAATTATATTTAATAGATATATATGATACGAATTGGATAGATATTTTTTTTAATTATTAAATTACGATACATGGCTATCGTAATTTGAATAATTAAAAAAATATAAAAATAAATATATATTATTTAATATTTTTTCTATCATTTTATTTCATAAAAAGACATAATTTTAATCTGACAAAATAATATCCATAGATAAAAAAAAAAAAATACCCACTAAATTGTGCTTTGTATGTACATAAGAATAGACGTAGTTTTGTTCAGGTCTCTTTACATAATTTAGCCAACATAATCACATTTGTCCAATACCATAGGTATATATAAGCTAGCTTCAAATTGACCAAGGTTCTAAAATCGAAGTAAGACCAGCTCGCCCCCCCCCCCTCTCTCTTTCCTCCTCTTTTTTCCAGTGTTACTTTTCTTTTTCCTTTCTATTTCTCCCTTTTTTCTTTTAATTTTTTAAAATTTCAAATTTTACTTTGTGATAAACGCCTCACCTTTTTCTTTTTCCACTTGGAACAAGAAGCACGCATATTTAGTTTCTAAAAATATGTGGTATGAATACATTGACATGATCAAGGAAAAAAGATAACTCTCAGATTTACGCTGCTATAATTTTGAAATAATTTTGAAATAGATATATGTTGATCGTTATGGGAAAAAAAAAAAAAAAAAGTGAACTATTAATCATAATTATTATAGGTACCCATCTTTATACTTTAAATGTCGAATTGATTAACTTTACAGTAATATGATCAGGTACTTTCAAATTCCTTCAGCAACATATTATATATTTATGTATTTATTTCAAATTGGTTATGTCAACACATGGAATCCCTTTCATGATTATAAAGTTATTAGGTCTTTATGGTCTAAAGATAGATGCTTGTCTTTGTATCTACTTGATCTTCTTTATGGCCTTTTATCATCTTGGGCAGACGAGAATGTTAGATTTAATCAAAACATAACGAATCAAAGAAAAAGTGAAAAATCCACTTCCAGGTCATAAAGCTTTGTTATGCTATATAGCTTCTACATTTTCTCATGGAATATTTTGCCCTTTTCTTGTTAAAAATATAATAAGTTATAAAGTAGTACTTCCTTTGCATAACTCTTACGTTTTGAATCGTACTTCATGCAACTTATTGTTCCTTTCTTCTTTCTCTTTTTTTTTTTTTTTTTGTATATCATAACCAAATATATGTTGCAAGTATTAACTAAAAAAATTATTAGATTATGAAATATGAATAATTTATGTCCTATGCCATATTTATATACCCTATATACTTTGTCATGAGTATACTAGCTATACTATTTATACTATTTTTCTTCTACATTATTGTCACTTAAATTTAGGAAGAACAAAAGATAGGCTAGCCATATCAAAATAATTAAACATGCCTAGTAGACGTACAAACAATAAATATAGTTCACCAAATTTTTTATGACAATGAGGCTCCAGATTGAGCTTGATGATAGTCGAGTTGATTTAATTTGCGATAGTTCATTTGAATTGTCCACCCCTTATATAGTTCTTTTTTCTTTTTTCTTTTTTTTTTTTTTTTGAGAAACGGAAAAATGGAGTGAGATCTTAATACATCAGCTAATTAGCATATATTTGGAAAATATTTGTTTTTTAGGGAACAATATGGACACTATATATGTTATCTTCTGATGCAAAAGACAGACCATACGGCATGCGGCAAGGACTTCACTAGATTTAGGGAATGTGAACAAGTTGGAACACTATTTAGGGGTCATATATACTCTTGTTACGGCCCTTTTAGAGCCAAAGCATTATGGGTCTTTATTTGATCTAGCTAAGACCTTGTTCATCAATTCGATCAGCCAAACAATTCAGTCACTACTAAAAAAAGACCAACCACGTCATTTTTCAAAAATATGTCTTGGTTGAACTCTCATATCACATCGTTTAAAAATAATGTGATTACAGGTTCTACCACGTCACTTATGTAACGAGCGACGTGGTTGGACCATATACTACATTGCTTTGGCAAAAAGAGACGCGGTTGGGCCACATACCATGTCGCTTTTTGCTTCTATAAAAAGCGACGTAATATATTATTTTATTTAATATCACGTCACTTTCTGCAAAAACAATGTGGTAGAGGGCTTATACTAATCACTTCATCGATCTATACCAACAAAAAATACTCTAACATAACCATCTATTCAAAACCATCAACTCCACAAAATCGTCCCCCCAATTCTAATTAGGACAAACTTAAAATTTTCAATATCTTCTCATTCAAACTCTACCCATTTCGAATTTCAGGGACCTCTCTATCTTGTTACAGTTTCTTCAATTTTTAGGTTTTTGAAAATTTATGTAATAGTTTTTTTTATCTTTTAGGTGCATATTATTGAGGTTTCTGATCATTATCAACACTGATGGGATGTGAAAAGGGAGATAAAGTAGGAGAAAAGTGACACCATAATGGTTTGAACAATGGATCACGAAGTCAGTAATTTGACATTTGGCTCGTAAAGGTGGTATAAAGCGAGCGTATCATTAGTCCGATCTACGAGGAGACTCGTTGAGTGGTTAAATTTTTTAGAATTTTGTGACCTATGTTGGCTAAGCACGCAGGAGAGAAAGATGATACATACCACGTCATTTCTTAGAGGAGTGACATGGTATCTCTCAAAAGTAATGTAATAGGACCCTAATAATTAATACTTTGTGGCCTACCACGTTTCTTTCTATAAAAGCAATGTGGTAAGCTATTATATCATGTCGTTTCCTGTACAAACGATATAGTAAGCTATTATGCCACGTCACTTTTTATACAAACGATGTGATAAGTCAGTAAATTACATCGCTTTAAAAGTGGTGTGGTATGACGTGAAGCTACCACATCACTTGTTTTCACGTCGCTTATGAAGCGATGTGATTCTTTACCACATCGCTCTATAAGTGACGTCGAAAATATTTTTTGTAGTAGTGAGTGGAAATACTATATATATGCTTCACTTATTTTTCAAAGTAATATAAATATACAGTTACACACCCAAAATTTCTATATATACATACTAAAAATATGTCCATCTATAAACAATATAAATTGGCTTTTTTTTCTTTTTAGCTATCTAAGTCATTTACTAGTAGTCGATGCTTATATAAGCTTAGTAGTAACTACTCTTTGTAATATAAAGAGTCTCTTAAGTTCGAATTCCCACTCTTGCACGTTCAAAAAAAATCATTTAGGTTAGTTGACCTATTTGATGAGAAGCCCCCTCGAAGGTACAGTATGAAGACCAAAGTATGCATTTGTTGTTTGCCTCTTTTAAATGGGTCTCAATGTCTCATAATTCCACTATTTTCATGCACTATATATCAATAATTTGGTGCATTGCCTTAGTTTGTATAAGTCAATTGCCACCAATATATAGAGTTATTGCCTTAATTATCCCACGTCTAATTATACAGTTTTTCATTTTTTTTTTTTCCTCTTTTTGATTCTCTTGATTGATAGTTAGACAGTGGGAGGAAACTCTCGTGCAAGCAACATCATGAATATGTGGTACCAATCCATAGTGGTGTTATCATACAAGTAGTCTAGTTGTAAACACACATCTTCCCAGGATCTTCACAATTCTCATTTCTTAACTTAGAACGAAAAAAAAAAAAACCAATATATATACATATATGGGTATTTCTTTAGAAGTATTATTATATTTTATCCATTGATGGACACTCTAATTTATATAGTCTGATTTTCATCAAACCTATAATGAATTGAATAATTGCACAGAAAAATCTTATCTAATTTAATGAATTGAGTATTTCAGTGGTTATTATTCTATATATACATACACCAGTTGTGCATGCCTCTTAAGACTTGATTCTAACTTCTAACTGCCTAAATCGAAATTCTTGTTCTTTGATAACTAGGCACCTTTCTTTACGACTACCACTAGATGTGTCACGACCCAAAACTCGGGCTAGTGGCAGAAGGGAAATTTCACAAAGGTAGGAAATTCCTTAATTTATTTGAAAAGTGTCAAAAGTTCTAGTTTTTATAAAAACAGTCCATTTAAATAAAATATTCGGAATTCCATCCCGTGAACCACTCCCACAGTTCGTATACACCACCAAACATAAATTGAACAATTACTTGAAAACATAAATTTAATTAAAAAAAAACAAAACCCCGCATCATCATCATTCACAACAGATGTCCAATACCAGAATGGCATGCATAAGTTTACAGATAAATTTGAAAGCAGTAATCTTGGTTCAATGCTAACACAAAAATCTAAATAGTCCGAAGACTATAACAACAAACTCCTAGCATTACCAAGAGGCGAACTGCAATCCCGATGGCCTCTTACTCCTCTTGATCACCAAGATCGCACTGGATACCACCTGAGGAGGAAGGTAAGGGGGTGAGCATATAATGCCCAGTAGGAAAATAGTTACCTCAGGGAAAAACAGTTCAGTGATGGGAATCTCCTGTATGGTCAGTTCAAATCCAAAACATACACACATGTATATATATAATTCAAACCGGGAGCCAATATATATATAACAGTGTAATAAAAACCATCACTCCATATGCACATGACACAAATCAACCCATACCCATGAGCTCACATCCTCTCATCTGTGGAAACCCAGGATGATGGCACTAAGTGTACCTAACAGCCTGCCTGATACCTAAGCCCATACCCGAAGGGACACCCATATGTCGCCTACCAAACCTGGAGGGGCAACCGAATTGCCTACACCTGCCAAATGGGGAGGTAATCAGAAGTAACAAGACCTTGCGCAAGTTTACGGACTTTCATCGACGGTAGGGCACGCAGCGTCACACTGTAAAACCCACGATGCTAACACAGTGCTCATGTATGATCCTATGACACGTGCAATACAGAACTGAAGTGTAAAAACTACTGTACTATGGTTTTTCAATGAAACATGCATAATAGGGTTTTATAGAAAAACAGGCAGCATAACGGCCCTATTTTTGATATACCCAAAATAACCTGCACACAAAAAATTCCCAGAGCAGTACAATATATATCGTATAATCAGATTCCATCACATATAATTCAAATCATTAAAAATACGCTTGTTCTTATATGTTGCAGAAAATAAGTTTTAACTCAAAAACGGTATAAAACGTAGGTAACTAAACCCCTACCTCAATAGAATAGCGACACCACGCTATCAAGTCCTTAAGGTGTCGTTGACGACCGCCCAGAGGGTCGGAAACCAATTCCAAGCCCTCGATCGTCCTCGTGCGAAAAATCAACTTTCTCACCGGAGCTTCAATTCCACAAAC
>JXTB01000051.1:590120-615252 GCA_002914805.1 Parasponia andersonii
GTGCACGTGGCCCCTCTTTATTGGGCTGTGCAATTTTTCAAAAATTGCACATAAGTTCCCAAAATTTCAAATCTCTATCAATCTAGTCCCCCAAATTTTACAATTTAGTCCATCTGAACAAAACTTTTGCAAATTAGTCCCCAAAATATTTTATCCGGAAAATTGGTAAAATGTCCAAATTACCCTCGAAAATTCCGGGTTTTTACAAGATGTATATGACATCCCTGTGAAGAATATTTGTGTCTTTTAGCATGAACATGATGTGATTTCACTGTTAAAGAAAAATTAAAAAGAAATCAAAATGTAAATTATTGGTCCAAGTCTAGTGACGTTGAAATATGTATACCATATGCTCTAGACAGCATAATTCTGTGAAGAAAATATTAATTTGTAGGGACATCGCGATCGCACAAAATTTTGTCAAGGAGTACCAAACATCATATATTGGGATTAGTAATTATCATGAGATCGCTCTACCTGTCAAAAATGTATATAAGTCTACTGAATTAAAAGAATAAATTGTGTAGTTGCACTATCTTCACTAAAGCTTTTGGTCCACAGTGGGATACAAAGTATGACCACTATCGATTTCTTCGATTTAATGAAGCAATCATATAATCCTATATATATACATATATATGTGTGTATTATGTACATATAACTATGTCAAATTGGACGCCTAGCTACCACTCAAGATTTCAATATACAAAACCGAAAGAGAAAATAATATTAATGATTGAGTTGGAGTAATAATGACAACAAAGTATGCATATCACCGTTCTTTCGCCCCTTCAGCCAAAAGATACCATACACTAGTCTCCTAGTTGAAAAAGGTATATCCAAAAGAAGGAAAAAAAATTTGTGGCCTCGTATGCTTCTTTACTACAAAATTGATCAGGAATTCCCAAAAATATATATATATGGGCACCAATTTAGTAGGTATTTTTTTTTTTACCTATACATAGATATCAATTTGGCCACTGAAAATTTAGCATGCACATTTTTTTATTGTAATAAATAAGAGAGAGAAAGAGTATTAATAATGCATTTCTTTTCATGCATTTCATTATAGTCATTGGATCACTATTAGATGGTGATCCAACGGCTAAAAAAAAATACCTACCCATAAGTAAAGAAAAAAAATACCTATTGGATTGGCAACATATATATATATATATATATATATATATATACACACGAGGCACTTAGGTATTTTTTTTTATCTATACATAGATATTATTTTGACTAATAAAAATTTATTATGTATATTTTTTTATAATAAAAAGTAAGAGAGAAATAGTATTAATTATGCATGGCTTTTCATATATCTCATTATAGCCGTTGGATCATTATTTTTTTTTTTTAAAAAAAATGGGGTTTAACTAATGACTTCCACTTATTACAAATTAAAAGAAAATACCTACTACTACCTAATCTCCATCCTACCTGATTAGAAATAATAAACTTTCGCGCTTACCCTTAGTATGACTCGAACCTAGGATTAAGATTCTAAGTAATGGTTGCTCTTAGATCTAATAACTAAAAAAAATACATATACATAGGTAAAAAAATATATATATTAGATTGACAACCACATGTATGAAATCATATATATATATATGGTTGCTAAACTAATAGTTTTTTTTTATCTATATATAAATATTTTTTTTCAGTCGTTGAATCATTATCTAACGACTATAAATTATCTTTTTTTAATACTTACTGTAAAAAAATAAATGTATTTGATAATTTTTCATTTGACAAATTAATTAGGATAAAAAAAATGCGTGCCTCGTACATATATTACCTGCGATATATTATATTAGTTACTCACTCTTATAGCCATCTAGAGTTATATATAACTAAGTCAATAGTCCAAGTTGTAATGTACGGATTTATTTATACCTTTTTTCTGAAAAGGGCCTACAAATAAATTTCAGTCGGCAATAATACATGATGAAAGATAAACAAAGACTATTATTGGTCTAAAAGTAAATTATGCAAAATTATGTAAGAGATGGAACTACTTTGTTGTGAATGTTGCAGAATTTTTTTGGTAGAATTTTATCTTCTCTTGTTTGGATTCAGACAAAAAAGCAAATTATTATATAGAATATTGACAAATTAATTAATAAAACTGAAAGTTTCAAAATAAAGTTTTATAAAATTGTATAAAAAATATGTTCTTTTTTATTTTTCTCGACATTTTTCTCACAATTTTTTCTAAAAATCCATATTCCAAGCTTATATATCTATAACTTAAAAAAAAAATTAACAATAGTTCACTGACAACATAAATTTGTTAAAAACAAATTCTATTAACTTCTCCAAGAAAAAAAAGAAAAGAAAAAGAAATATACATGTCATTACTTAGAGTATATATATTGGTCACATGTTCTGCACGTAAAAAAATACAAAGTGAACACTGTGTTCTCCTAGGTGAGTCCCATTCCCATATACCAAGCACTTCCTTAATTAAAAACCCAAAATTAAATTTAAGAAAAATAAAAATAAAACTGCAATGCTCAAAAGTTAACTGAAAAATTCCCTCTCCCTACGATGACCTTGTTACAATTCTTGAACTTTGAAAACAATTTTCCTATCAACACATTCCAATATACCTACGTGGGAATCTGAATCCTCAACATCATGATCATCATGATCTGCATCGTCATCTTTAACTGCAATATTCAAATCTAGTAAAACGCATGGGCTTTTCTCCTCCATGTCAGGCCCATCGTCATGATGAGCTTTCTCCTTGATGATTATTACATTAGATGGTTTTTGGCTTCTTGTGGGAGAACAAGCCCTGGAATCTGAACTGAAAGTTTCACAGCTGAAAACGACAATGGCGTCCTTAAGGGGAACAGTTTCACCACCTGGAATTGTTATTCTTCCACTCTCAATGGCATTCTTGATACCCTTTTGAGAATAATGGTCAACTTCTTCCAAATCTTCCATGAAGAACACTCTATGAGGATTCTCATTCACTGCTTCACCAAACCTTTGCACATAACTACAACCCAATTCATTTCTTGTCCTTTTGTTCTTGGAATTCTCTTCAGTTGAGTCGGCCCTGGTTGATGAAAAGCTGCTCAGACCTATTGAGACAAAGTCGGTCTGAGAGCCAAAGACTAGTTTAGCCAACGTTCTTGCAACCTTCTCTTTGCCTTTGGCATCAGCACCAAGAAAGAAGAGCCAGCAGCTTTCTTCTTTTTCCTCCTTGGTTTTGAGTTTGCCTCTTCTTTGGCTCATTCCGGACCGGCACTGAAGAAGGGTTGTCGCAATTTCGGGAACGATTCCTTTCTGCCATGGCACATTCTTCTCCAATTCATCGCACAGAATTCTCAGGTTCTCGGAAGTGAGCTCCTTGAAACTTTGATCTTCATCATGGTCTTCCTCCATTACTTCACTTGAAGAAGCTGAGTTAGGACTAGAGTTGGGATTTGATAGGAGTTCAGGTCTAGCTGCAGGCTCATGATCCCCTTCTGGAGTGAACATTTTCACATTGCTTTCACAATCCTCATTGTTTTCCAAAACCCAGAATTGGTACTCTTTTGGTGACTGTTTGGGCCCAAAAGAAACTGGCCTATCCTGGTGTGACTGATCATGTAAACCCAAGTTGCAATCGTGGGAAGAGAATGAATTTGTTGGAGACAATGATGAAAAGTTTAAGGGTTTTTCAGCAAAGTTGTGATACTTCTGGCCTGAACTGCAAAATGATGAGTTCCATTTCTTGCATAGATCCCCAACAGTGATGCAATATTCCTGATCAAAAGCAGACAAAAAGAACCTCAGAATGACGATCATTTTTATCTTTGTTTATATGACAAGCTATTATTATTACGCACTATTATAGTTCAGTGAAGACATTATATGTATACAAACCTGATTTTTGCTAGTGTTTCTTTTGTTCTCTTCTCTGTACTTTTGGAGCCATGAGGGTAAGCTTGAGATGGTACTGGAGTTGGTATTATGTTTGTCAAAATTACAGGAGCAGTCAGCACAGCAACTTAGGTTCTTATTCTCATCTGCAGTTTCAAACAGCACTAGCTGACAAGATTTATCTTTGGATGTCTTGATACTGACCTCGGGTTCCAGATCACTATAAGAATAATAACAATATTTAGTATCAATATCATTTACACAGAAAGAAACAAAAGTAAACAGTGAAAGCTGAAGTGTATCAAATCTCAAAATTCTCGTCAATAACTGTTAAGTGAAAGTTTAACTTAAACTTCAGTTATATTAATATCAAAGTTTACCTCTCAAACTTGAGACTTAGGCTCAAGTTTCCAACTGGGATGGTAAGAGGATGAAGTTCCCACAAAGTCTCCAGAGAAGGGTGGCCGGTTTTGCATCTCATGTAAGTTTGGAATGTTGAGATTCCCATGAGCCAGACTCCACCATTAATGGTGTCCCCTATTCCAGAGACCATTCTTTTAAGCTCCATGATTATTTGCTCCATGGCAAAGTGGGAGTTTCTCCTTTGCTGGGGACAAGTACTAGACCAAAACTCAGAAACCCAAGAGAGATCACCCAAGTACAATACAACCCCTCTTCCCATATAGCTTTTAACAACACACCTAAGCTCCATCAGCTTCTGCTCAACCTCCTCTTTTGAGATATTTCTCAAAGAGAAGAGAGGAAGACTGATAAACCGCAAGTACCTAAAATTCCCAGAAGCATTTCCTCTCTCAAAAGTTTCCATCACACCCCTGGCTACACCCTCCACTGTAGCCAAAGACTCTCCTACGATAACAGTGTTTTTTCTCTTGTTCAACATGATATTCAACACATTGTTCACATCCTCATGCCTCAATGGATCAAAGGGTTTACTCACCGGAACCGAAAACTGACTAGAAGGTATGGATTGAGACACATGGGAGCCAAGACCATTAAGAGGCTTAACACTACTCTCCTTAGACTGACCATTACTACTAGGACTACTTTGGGAGCAAATCTCCAATGAAACAACTTGCTCTACTCTACTTTTCACTTGGGTACTAGAGAAACCAGCCTCTCTCATGACCCTACTAACACTTGGATCATCCAAGATAGAGATGATCAGCTGTTCCAACTCTATCTTCAAAGCTAAGATAGGCTGCTGCTGGTTCTCAACAGAGCCACGCCGCTGGTGCGCCTGAGCTCGCTTGAAGGCCGCAACCAAGGCGTTAGAGAAGGAAGGATTAGTATAGTGAGGGCCTAACAATGGGCTAGGACTCGATGCCGGAAGACGGTTGAGAGCCACATTGAAGCAAAGCTCTAGTGCTTTGCACTGAAGGGGATGAGAATGACACTGCAAACAGGCCTTCCTGAGAAGTCCTGTGGAGGTTGCAAGCATGGCACTTGCCACATGGAGAGGAGTCACTTGGCCATGGCCTCGCCTTTTTGCAAGGGTAACTGCTTGTTTCACTAAGCTGGTAGCCTCAGCAGTCAGAGCCTGCTGTACTGTGCAAATTCCTCCTCTCATTCTTTTTATCAAATATTTGGTAAACTATTCTTTCTGGCAGTAGATAAAAAAATATATATGTATATGTCAAGGAAGGAGGAGTACTAGTACTAGTGCTACTTAAACGTTTGTTGCTTTTGGGCTAATGGGTTTCATTTGGATATGGAAAGAAAAATATGGATGTTGGGATATATAGGAAGTGAAGTGGCTATATGTGTGTGTATATGTCTATATATATGCCTTTCTATATTCTTGAGGAAGAGTAAAGGGAGTGGTGTAAGAGATATTATGGGATGTGAGTTTTGTTCCTTTCTTGTTAGTGAGGGAAATTTTGGCTTTTGTGTGTGTGAAAGTGGACTGCATGTGATGCAAACCTTTGGCCTCTCTCTCTTTATTTTTTCTTTTTTTTT
Organism: Parasponia andersonii; assembly: GCA_002914805.1. Classification (NCBI taxonomy): domain Eukaryota; kingdom Viridiplantae; phylum Streptophyta; class Magnoliopsida; order Rosales; family Cannabaceae; genus Trema; species Trema andersonii. The sequence continues at coordinate 595,983 of JXTB01000051.1, forward strand.
CTCACTCTTGATAAAAAGGGTTTGTTGGGTAATCAAAAGTTGGTCTTTCAACATTGTGGGAACTAAATAATACTATTTTCAAAGCACTAAGATATGAGCTTTAAACACTTAGAAGGGGAATAATAATCACTTTTACTTCTTTATTAAAAATCAAGATGAGAGAGTAATGTGTTTTGGAAGAATAAACTCAAAAACCCAGATTGTGGCAGCAAAAAGAGAAAAGAAAACGGAAAAAAGAGAAAGGGGAATGATATAAAGCTTAAGGAATGGTCGTCCGCCAATTACGAGGACCTGACCAAAAAAGAGTGAGAAGACTGGTATTGTCTGTTTGAAGGGGTTGAGAACTGTTTTAGTGTTTCCTCTTTTTTCCTTTTTCTTTTCTTTTCTTTTTTTTTTTCTCTTTTTTCTTTTTCTCTCTTCTCGAAGAAGAGGAATAATGGCTTTGATGATTGATTGTGGATCAGTAAGATGATGATCAACCGCAAAATTGCATGAAATCCATGTAAACAAAAAGTACTCTCTCCCCCTTCTCTGCCAAAAAGTTGGCTTTGAAGCTTTCCATTGTTTCAAATCATGAGTTTTTCTTTGCCATTCTCTGCCAGATAGAACACAAAATTTTTGTTTTTTGGTTAATAAATTCCGAGTTTGCACAACTTTTGTACTAAAATGTTATGTTTACGCACTATACCTGTTAAAACAGATCCTAATTTTGAGTTTAATGTTGTTAAGAATGCTTTTGAGGTAGACAAATGTATGTCTATATCTTTTCGTTTCGATAGAATGTATGTACGTACCTACACATTTTACTATCATAAGATGTCATTCTACTATATCATAAGATGTCCAATAAGAAGAATGCCATGCAGACGTGAATATGCAATCAGGACTTTTATACCTGCTTAGCAATTCTCGTCAAATAATTACCGAACAAGTATCTATGCATTGTTTGCAGCTTTAGCATCGTTGAACAGCCAAACATTGCTCCTATAGTTAAGTTGGAGCTAAATCCAGTTGAAACCTCGAAAAGGATATACACCCCAATTAATAAGGACACAATAAGATGAGAAATGAGCCAAAAAGTTAAAATCCAAGGTATACCACTTGCAATTTACTCGTATTAATCTCTTATTAAAATAACAATTATATTACTACTGAGAGAACTGATAACAAACCAAAGAAAAAAATATCAAGTTCAAAATTTTACAACCATTCAATCCATAACGCCAGGCTGTACATCATAGAAACTGACACTTCCCACATCCTCAAGATACTCCCCCTTTCATAGAAGTATTATGACTTTTTGCAACTGTTATGGCGATCCAGTGCTCCCAACATATTCTGCAATTATTTATTGGCAAATATCCATATCAGGAATCTTTGACTGCCTTCTCGACTTATTCTTTCCAACTTCATTGGATGAATTATCTTTGGCAGATTGGGATTCTTTGAGCTTCGCGAAAGATGTTTTCTCATCATGGTTGTCACTACTATCAAGTTCATAATCGTTGTCATCACTGTCATTGTCCTCATCACTGCTATCGTCTGATTCCATTCCATTGCTAACAGCCAATGGAATCACTGGCTGATGACCAGCAATTGCAGATTCAGCAGCAGCCACAGCCTCGGGAGTATGAAGATCGGCAATGCCCAACATCAAGTCCTGCAAATTGAGACATGCCAAGAAAATCAGCTCTTTACCTCCCGAAGTCGTTATCTACGACAGAAGAGAGATAGAGATAAAAAGATACCATTTCAATAATTTGAGATTCATTTCCACTAAGCACTTCAATATCATAGTTTTCAGAGTTGTCCTACAATTAGTATACAAGCAAATACAAAGTAATAATTGTCAAAAAATAAAAGAAAGAAGATGTTTTAAGTTTTATTAGCAATCTAGCTTCAAGTATAAGATCAGTACGCCAACCTTTGCATCAAGCTGCAATCTTTTATTAGCTTCTGATAAAACTCCCAAGAAATCTTTCACTTTGCCTAGAACTGCAGAAATTGAAAAGTTAAAGCAACACTGCAAAACCAAGGTGAATCATATATACATATGTATACATATATGCACTTATATACGCACATTATTAGCATTTCGTGGCATCTTCACAGTTCAATCTACATGTTGGTTATAGAATTAGAACACCACTAGAACCTTTGACCATTACGTGGATGTTAACTTCTATACACTCAATGCCCCACCCCCCAACCAAAATATGTACTCCCGGAACCCCCAGTATCCGATTTCCCTTCAATTTCTACACGATTTCAAAGAAAAGGTGACTTATAGGTAAAAGCCACCTAAAAAGAAAAAACTAAAACGACTTGAACCAAGCAAATTGCAAAATATTTAAGAAAAGATGTTATCTAGACATTACCAAAGTTTCTAGACATTACCAAAGTTTCTATGTTATTTATTTATTTTTCAGAGTAAAAACATTACCAAAGTTATAGGCACAAGAATGAATGAAGATAAAAATCAGACTTCTCCACATTGAGGACATGAAATTGAAATTAATAAAAGATTCATGAGCCAAGGTACTCAAACTTTGCATACGAGCCCGTCCATTCATTCCCATATGCAGTTTTCATCCAAACTATCAATCCCCATCTATTCCCAATTTCCCATAAGCATAGCCAACGAAACAAATCTTCATCATTCCAACCAAAAACCATTACGAAAAAAATTACGAAAAACAATTTACAATAACCCAATAACATAAACCACCCATTTTCAAACAAATATCTATTAAGTCGTGGCTATGGAAAACCAAATTTGGTGACGAAAATTTTAAGTACCTTGGCTCTGAGGAACAGGAACAGTGATGGGCCCTCCATGAGGATTGGTTTTCTTACTTTGAGAACTCACTGAGGCATTTTCACAAACACGTAGAGTGGATTCTGTACAAACAGGCACGCATACAGTAAAACGAGTTACTGATGATATATATATATGCTAAGAAAAACTATAAATACAGAGCTTTTCAGAGATAAACAATACCCAAGGATGAAGTAGATGGGTTTTTATGCTCAAATTGTAGAAGGTCCTTGCTGGTTCTTTGCATCTTTCTCGCCATAGAATTGATCATTGCGAAGGTGGGCATGAGGGCAGGGTTTTAGAGTCTTAAGCCCACGGGTCAAAGATGTAAAAGAAGGGTTAATGGCACGAATGGTCCCTGAACTATCGTACTAGCTAAAATTTGGTTCTTAAAATTCTAATTTTGACAATTAAGTCCTTAAATTTTATGACCCTGAACTATCGTACTAGCTAAAATTTGGTTCTTAAAATTCTAATTTTGACAATTAAACCCTTAAATTTTATGACTCTGGTAAATTGGTCTTTAAACTGTCCAAATTCTAATATGTTAAATTTCTAACTAAAAACACAAGTAAGAAGCATGTGATAGCATCTGAAACGGAATTTAAGGGAAAATAAACAGAATAAAAAGATATGAAGAATTAAAACAAAAGTATTGTTTACATTTTTTGTTTGGTTCTTAGAGTTGCAATTTGTTTGTAATTTTTCCTTAAACGCTCAAAATTTCAAAATCACCTCTAACATATATTTTAAAATACTATATGTACTCTTCATTTGTGTGTTGTGTTAGAAATGTAATAGTATATTGTAATTCGGACAATTTATGGACCAAATTATTTAGAATCAAAAAGTACAAGTACAAGGACTTGATTGTCAAGATTAGAACTTTGAGTACCAAATTGTCTCGTGTTGGATAGTTCAAGACCGTTTATGCCATAAACCCAAATGGGAATTCTTTCATAAATTGTTGTTTTCAAAATTTTTGTCGAATAGAAGTTAACTAAAGTATTTAGAAATATAATAATTTTGTACCATTCTCTTCGATAAACCTTAATTAGTTGAGAAAATTAGGGATAGACTATACACTTTATAATAAAAACTGGTGATAAAAAAAAAGTGCCAAGGGTGAAAACATAGGATTGAAATCACCCTTTCTACTTTACTGTAACTCCAATCAAAATCTTGTCACTTTTTTAAAATTAACAATATATATATATATATACAGGGCACTAATCTAGTAGGTATTTTTTTATTTTACTTATGGGTGGGTATCAATTTAGCCAATGAAAATTTAACATATATATTTTTTTATTGTAAAAAATAAGAGAGAAAAAGAGCATTAATGATGCACGTCTTTTCATACACTTCATTATATTCAGTGGATCACCATTAGATGGTGATCTAACGACTAAAAAACAATACCTATTAGATTGGCAACCATATATATATATATATTTATATATAAATGGGTGATGTTTTAATAGAGATTTTTATTTTTTCTCCATAGATGAATACTCTAATTTAGGTCATTAGATTTTGATCTGATAGTTATAATAATTATTATTAATATTATAAAAAAAATCTAATTAATACGTATAAAAATATAGAAAGCTATTTATGACTTAAAAAATTAGTAACATATCTGTCATCTATGAGTTGAATAACTTTATTTTTTCTTTTTTAAATACATATTCCAGTTTTTTGGATAATATCGAAAAACACCCACAACCTTTAGTGTTTTATAAAAAAGAATTGCACACATTTTTATTTACATCAAATCAAACAATCAAATTGCATTTTCCTATAAAATAGAACCGTGCTAACATATTTAATCAAAATTAGAACTATTAATTTTTTTTAGAAGACAACTTTACCCTTTAAACTCATAAAATATATATTGAAGTAATAAATATGGAAAACAATTATCATTGTCTTTCTTTTTTAAAAAAAATATTTTAAGTGAAAATAACAATTATTAAAAATAAAAATATTTGCCTTTTTCTTTTAACATTTAATTGTTTTGAAATAAACTTATTTTAGTTTCAATNTTTAAAATAGTAATATTAATAATAAACAATAACAATAATAGATAAATAAATGAATAAAAAAATATGTAGATAGTTTTATGATATAATCTCATTAACATCATAGGTAGATATCAAACTAACCGTATATATTTCTAAAAATAAAAACAAGCCGTAGTATATATTCTCAAAAAATAATACCATATACATAAAAAATTTAGTATTTTTTATCAAAACTTTTTTCTTGAAAAAACCATTCTTCTTTTTTATAATTTCAAAACTAATCATATTCCCTTAAAAAAAAAATAACAACCTTATATTCTTTTCCAAAAAAGAAAACCCTAACCGCATATATTTCTCAAAAAATAATAACCGTTATATATATTCTTTAAAAAAATTAACAGTATATATAAATTATTAAGACAAATTTTTTTGTCAAAACATTTTCTTTAAAATTCCATTCCAAATTGTTTAACAATTCCAAATTATTTTTCTTAAATAGACATTCTAAAAAACTTATTCCTATCTCAATGAAAAGGATTCTCTAAAGAATTGTAATGGAATGGTGGAAGGTAAATATAAGGTGCCATTACAAGTCATTTTTATGAAAGTACCTTTTGAGTGCTAAATACACCAACAAATGGACTATATACATTCATTTTCTCTGTACATTGCAAAAAAATTATTTTATTGCTTTATTTTTAATTTATACATTCTTTATATGCCAAAAATACCATTTTCTTTACTTTATACATTCCTTATTTGGTTTAATATTTTGATTTTTTTAAAATTTTCTTTTTCTTTTTTTTTTTAATAATTAGCATCACTCACATCATGTTTTTTTTCTTTTCCACACTTTTCTGCTTCTTTTTTTTTTTTTGAAAAACTGCTCTTTATTTTTATTATCTCCTAAAATGATAAATATAATAATTTTGTTACGCTTTTTTTTTCCTTCTTGTTGTCCAATATATATGTGAGATTAAGGTTCATATAATAGCAGTTATCTCAGTTATCTAGTATCGAAATATATCTCAGATATATATTTCTATATGCTTCCCAATTCGAAATTTCTTTAAAATTAGAGATTAATACACAGTAAAATAAAGTAAATACTATGAATTTATAAAATCCCCAAATTCTCATAGATTTGTGAAATTATTCTTATGCGTAGAGGTAGTTCCCATCATGTAATGCGGAAAAGATGAAATATTTATAAAACTTTATTAAAAAAAATCTCAATTTTATCTATACAATCCCTTCCTTTTTTTTAACAGTTTCTAAATTCTTAATTGAGGTGTTGCTGCTCAATTATTAATTGTTTTTTTTTTCTGGTGATTTTGAAGATTGGAAAAATAAATTCCTTTTAGGATTTAAGCAAATTCATATGTTTATGTTTTTTTTCCCTTACTTGAGTGTTGGTGCTATATATAATATGATGCTATAAATAACATAGTAGGTGTATTTAATTTTAGATTGTCTTTTTTAATAATTCTAAATAGGGATAAATTTATTATTAAAACTATGAATGTACATAGAAGTTCCTAAATCTGAATGCATCATGTTGTCTCTTTTTTTATTATGTGTTTTTTTTTCTATTTTATTTTTTTGGTTCTCATTCATTGTATTCGTCTGTAAGGGAAAAAAAAATCCGGATATAGAGAGAGATGGTGGACAAAATGCAAAAAGAGGAAAAAAAAAATTGGAAGAGAATGATTTTGAAGGTGAAGGGCTGATGAGAATTATGGTTCTTTTTCATTTCAATCTCGAGTTCCTTTTTCTCTCCATTACAAGCAGCTGAAGAGAACAATTACAACAATAAACTTAAGTTTTCTATACAACCAAAGTATCTACTTCCTTTTAAAAAATCTTACTTTAGAAGAGAGATCTATAATTAAAGAAAGGAATCCCAATTGTTTCCTTAAATTTTCACCCAAGAAGCCCAAAATTTTATATTACAGATTAATGAAAAATGAGTGATTTATTTTTTAAAAATTCAAATCTAGAAGAAAAAGAAAATAATTAAATCTTAAATCACACCATATTTTTGTCAAAATTTTACTAGACGATCGAGAAAAACAAATTTGCGATCCTTCAAGGCCAAATAAGAAACAAGAATGCTAAGAAGGGCTAATAAGTAGAAGTAGGTAGAAGATGCTGAGAAAGGCTTTTATAATTTGTTTTCTCCCTTTTAACATTATTAGAAAAACTTAAATAGAAGACGGTTGCCAAATTTTAAAAGACACATATTTTAAGCAGCCGGCATTATTTACTATTTTACGTAGTCTTCAACAAAATCAACATCTGTTTAAGACATTTAATTCTGGATTTTAGGGACCTGCATCTATTTTATACATTTAAAGCCGTTTCTTAAGGAATTAACGTCTATTTGAGATATTTATCGCCAGTTCTTTAGAACTTGTGTCTATTTAGTATTATATTTTTTTTTTTATTTATTGATTTGAGAATGAAATAATATTATGGTGATTTGTTTTGTGTTTTATTGTGTGTTTTTTTTGTTTCATTATTATTTTTTTAATTAAAACAACACTGTTTTGGCTCTTTAAAGAATTAATAAATATAATTGATATCATAATTATAATCAAAGAAGAATAACTGGCTAAGTGACAGTTCTCTGATAGATTGGTCTTACAGCCAACGACGGAGCTAGTTTGGGCCCAAGAGGGAATATGTCCCTTCAAATTTTTTGGAATTTTTATTTTTACCCTAATATTTCTAACAATATTTAATCATATCCTTTATTTGCCCTTTTTAAAATTTTAATAATATAAAATTTACTCATATATTTCATTAAAAGATTCATAATACCCCTTATTTGCCCCCATTGAATTTTATGACGTTTAAAGTTTATTATTATTAAATAATTAATTTTTTTCATACTTTGATGAATAATTTTTTTTTGAACCTCAGTTTAAAATATCTTTTAAATTATGTCCATATTGACAATGTGTATTTCAAAATGGTCATTTTTATATTACTGACCTTAAATTATATTACTTAATTACAAGTTAATTTGAAGGAAAAAAATATAAAGAGCAAAAAGGAGGGGCACCAAAAAAAAAATTTATATTAGATTTTGCCCCCTGAATAAATTTTCTGGCTCCATCACTACTTATAGCTCCTACGTTCGATTCTCAAGTGGAGCACTTTGTCTTTTTTTTTTTTTTTAATTTGAGAACCGACATTAAATGTCAACTATTAACACTGGTTTAGAACCAGCGTCTATTGAATATACATTTAAAAGTGCTTGAATAAATGTTGGTATTTGAATCGGTGTTAAATAGTTAGCAATAATAGTTTTTGACTCGCATCTATTTGCATTATTATAGTAGTGTAAGTTGTTTGGAATGACGGGTAGGTAGGATAGAAATTGCGTCTTAGGTCGGAAGTTTAACTCATAGATGCATGAGTTGTTTTCTTTTCTTTGTAATAAGTGGAAATTATTAGTTAAGTGCTACTTTTATAATATATATATATATATATATGAAAAAAGAAAAAAAAAAACACAAAGTAATGGAAAGACAAAGGACACATTTTGATAAGCACTTTGTTAAGTTCCAACATTATGTTTTATGAGGTGGGAAATTTTAGTTACAGGGACGAGAAATAAGACTTGTGATTTAAGTTTGAAAATATGAACCTATAAAATGCTACTCAATAAAAAAAACTTAATCATGTGTAGTTATACCCAACTAACTTCATGAGCCTTAAGAAACAACTTTGTAGGTTTCAAATATGCATCCTAAGTCTCCCTACCTTAAGAAACAACTTGTAAGTTTCAAATATACATCCTAAGTCTGCCTAGTGTATTCTTTCAAGGTTGAAAGTTTTTTTTTCTAGACCAAAATTATTAGGGTTAAGGACTCAAATGGCAGATAATTGGGGCAAAATGAAATTTTTGTGACTAATTTATAGAATATGTTCTATAAGACTAAATATTGCGGTTGGCTTGAGCAAAAAAATGAATTTAATCTTCTAAAAATGCTAATTTTAGCTTTATTCCCATAACCTCACTCAAGATTCCCCACCAACCTCATTCTTTCAATTTAAAAATGCACAGGAGAGAGAAAGAGAAGGTCGAAGATTTAGAAAGAAAAAACCTTAAAATTGCCATTCAAATTAGGGCAAGCAAGTTTTTATACAATAAAACAAAATTGCTTGAAGAGATATGAAATAGACAAATTTGGGTGTACATTTAATTTTTATGTCAATTTAGGGTCAACATATATAACACGTATAGTACGTAAATGGGTGAGTTTAGTTCAATCTACTGAGCTTAGAAATGACACATATAACATGTTTAATTAAAATCGACATGTTTGAGTGACATGGCAGAAATATGATATATTTATTAATATTTTAAGAATTTAAATGTGATTTTGATTAATTCTAAGCATATTTATATGTATTTACTTTAGTTAATTAGTGAATAATTGTATTAAATATGAATGTCATTTCAATATTAAGGAATCTTGTAAAATAGATCATAATCTTATATTATAACCACAAAAATAACATATTTATTTAGCAGGTTACACATATTGTATTTATATATATATATATTAACTGTATTGTATTCAAATTTAAGTTTTTGATACGTTTATTAATCACATCATATTTGAATTCAAATGTTCACATTTCGTGTCGTAAATATGTCAATGTGAGACATTCTTACACGAATTATCATTCTTAACTCAAACCACCCATTAAACCCACTTTTGTGCCATTTTCAATCACCGTTCTTTCCTTAATTAAACTCTTTAACTTTATAGTCATGCTAACAAGCTCCATCACCAAAAAATGGCGAGCACTTTACTTTGCTAGGGTGCAATAGGGAAAATCACGAAATACATGTCGAAGTCCCCGTCTAAGTCTCTAGCGACGAAGTCGAAGAGCGAACTTAAATAAATGCCAAATGTGGTCAGAAATTTTTTGGTGTATGGTCACAGAGTTCTTCACTTTTGCTCAAGAGTTCTCTGCCCACATTGCATTATTATGCTAACCGAGGTCAAAAATTTCTGACCCGAGGTAAGGGAATTAATTTCTGACCATTCTTAATAATTTACTAACCTAAAGGTCTAATTTGTGACCACAATTCACTCTTATACTTACCTAAAAATTAATCATCTTGGACCATAGGTCAATATTAAACAATTTCTTTCTCAAACCACATATTGCATTATTATAATTACCTAATGGTCAAACTTATGACCTAGGTCAATGTTAAAAATGACATTTGATATCTTCCGAATCTAAACAAACATGAACAAGATGAATATTTGCAAAATCACGTAATTTTAATGATGTTAATTTATATACGTTATTTTTTGACTTCTTATAAATATTATCCACTCAATTGAACCACAAAATAACTATGAATGAAGAGAAAGATATAAAGTACTTTCAAATTTTTATTTTTATTATTTTTTTAAAAAGAACAAATGATGCTTTTGTAGCTGTGATAAGGTAAAATATTGACGAAAAACCGAATGAGATTGGCAACAAAAATAAAAAGCCTTTGGAAAAGAGAGAGTAGTTCAAAAAGTTTTGGAGATAATTTTTTGGCATTCTTTTAGTAAGAATAGGGATGGGGAAGTGATTTGTTTCCCTCCCATGGTACTTAAAAGGTCCAAGATTGAGTCCTAAAAATGTCTATCTAAAAAAAGAACAAAAATATCCAAATAAAGGTGAAATGGTCTTAGCGGGCCCTTAACATAGGAAATATTGTGAGATGCATGCTTAGTACCTCTTTTTTTTCTTATATTTCACCGATACCTGCTTCTTCATTTTATTTCGCCATTACCTATTTTTTAAATATACATTTCATGTGTAAATGTGTATACATTTACAAAATGTAAATTTATACCTGCGGTATATATTATGAATTAATATATAAAAAATTATATATATATAATTTTTGTTTATGAATTGTATATAGCATGCATGATATACATTTCATATATAAAATACGTATCGTATATATTTTACCAAAAAATAGATATTAATAAATTAAAAATAAAAGCATGTATCCACATAAATATATTTTAAAAAAACATATATCTATATATTTTTCTCAGAAATATTACTAGGCCCATGGATAGCAGTCATGCGGCCATGCCCATGCACTAAGGCATAGCATAAGATAAAGAAACTTACACCCTGAATACCTGTTTTTGTGCCACATATTTCAAAAATACCTTTTTTTTAACTTATTTCAAAACTGACATGTTTCTAGGTATATGTTTCATGTGTAAATATATATTGTATACATTTATAAATATAAATTTTGGAACTTTATACCTATGTTATATATTTTGAAATGTATACCAATTTTTAGGTATAAATTATGTCCATGAAAAATATATACCACAGCATATTTCATCTATAACATACATTTAACCAAAAAAATGTATTAGTGAAATAAAAAAATACATTTATAAAATTATACTTTTAAAAAAAGAGTATTTACGTACTTTTCCCCGTATATAAGATATATATTCTCTTAACTGCTAACTCCTCTCTCTGTCTTTAAAGAAAAGAAAAATATTCCATATTCCCTCTGAATCTAAATGTTGATCGAGAAGGATATTATCACGACTAGAAATCCAAATCCGTGATTTTTAGTAATTTTAAGTAAAATTATTATCAAATATTAATTTTTTGAAATTCAAAAGAAATCCAATATTAGATAATTTCATTTTAATCTTTAAGTCATTATGAGTTCCATATCCATTAAAAACTCGTATTAGTTCGTAATTACTTAGGAAAAATATCTGTTGAAATTCAAAAAAATTTCTAGCAATCTCATTTTGTTACTTGTTGAGAAATCATAAATTTTGGTAAATAAATTTAACTGAAAATTTTAACCTAATGTCAAAAATAATTTACATCAAATCATTTATAGTTTCAAGTATTCTAATTGATAACAAAACCATCCTTATAGATCTACTTAGTATATTTACTAATCTTGGCTAAATAACTGAACAAGAAAAGAAAGACAACAGAGTATAAATACCCACTAGAGATTATGACGCAGCTTATTTGACCACTGGGATTACTACCTTAATTAAATAAATACCTGAAAGAGGGAGAAGTAGGGGATAAGCATTCATATGCTCAGTAAAAATTTAATTACCTTTTTGATTAGATACAATTTTATCAAACCTGCATGGTTAATACCTTTTCCAAAAACCATTTATAAATAAAGTGTATAAAATATTTGGTATCCATAATAATGACATATTCAAAACCAAAATTAAAAACACATGGTTATAAATATCATACATTAACTAATATAAATGAGTGAATTCTCATCCTCCTATCACAGCCCTGTAATACTTCTGTAGCAGAGGTACCCAGCATCCTGACACTACCCGTAGGTGTATTAGCCAAAAATCTACGCATGGGCCTAAGTCTTTTACTTAGCATAGTAGCAACTTGCCAATGATCTAAATTACCATGATGTAATAATAGAACTTAAGCATGTGATCCTATGATATGTACAATATATAACAGTTCGCAATAACCATGCATCTAAGAATCAAATCATGTTTTAAAATCCGACTTAGCATTATTCTAGGATTTATTGCAACATGGGCAATACACTGCTACTTTACCTCATAATCACGATATAAAAATATGTATAACAATTCACATAGTCCAATCTTAGTTTAATCCAATAATTTTCAATAATTTATCAAACTATCTTGAAACCACGATTTTTTTATAAATAATATTTAATGCAATTATAAATCTAAATAGATATAAAATCAGGTAATTGAATTCCTAACTCAATATGGTAGCTATATTATGCTAAAAACACTCGAAAAAAATCTCGTTGGTCATTTAGGTGTTTATACGGCTGTTTCTGGATCCCAATAAATCCACTTAGAAAAATAACTTTTCCACCGAAACCTCAAAGGAAGAAATGAAAGTTATCACTGAATTCAGAGTACCAAAAAATGTTAAGTTAGACATATACCTTGTCAAAAGTGAGTTTCGATGTGGGACCGACCGGTAGTATACAAATGGGACTATTTATGAGTCACGAAATTTGTGCCATTTTGAAACATTACAATATTATATTTCAAAACTCGTTTCTTGACCTTACTAAATCCAAATTTGAAATTAGAATTCAATTTTGAGTTCCTGAGCCTTAAACGAGTTTTAAATCTGAGAATTACAAAAATATCTCTTTTTGAAATTAATTTGAAAAATGTCCACTATTCCAAAGGATTTAGAAAAATATCATTTTGCTGATTATTTGTAAAAATATCACTTTCTTGAAAAATTTCAGAAATTATTACTATTACAAATTCATTTAGGAAATATTATTTTCAAAAATATTTGAAAAAGTGTCAACTTCACTAATTATTTGTAAAAAATGTCATTTTTGCAATAATATTTTAGAAACTAAAAGTTTTCTACAGACTCTAGTCTAACACCGTTTAGTTTTGTAAAAATATCACTTTTCATTCTAAATTAGAAAAATATGATAATCCGTAATTATTTATCATTTTTAACCTTCTTTCATCTTATATAATTACTTTGGGTAAAATAATTACCTAACAAAAAAAATTATAAAAATATCACTTTTTACAAACTTTAGTAAAAAGGCTCGAACGGTGATAATCTTACCGAAGCAAGTTAATGGCCAAGATTGGTTGAAAAATGAATGAGACAGATCTAATAGTACAAGTGGTGTCACGAAAGGAAATTCGACGGAGCTCTGATAGCCAAAAACGTCCACGATGGTCGGAATTTTCGTGGCCTCCGATCTCCAGCTGCCGGTGGCGATTCTCGGCGATGGCAAGTGGCGGTTGTTCGTCGAAGGCTGGCAGTTCTCATGAGCTAGCATGTCGGGCCTGGGTGGCTTCATGTGACAGTGGCAGAGCTAAGTTCCTCTCTCTTTCTCTCCCAAGCCCTCACATGAGACGGGATTTTACACAAAATTTTAAGAGTATAGTACGATATTAAAAAATTCTATATATTTTAAATATTTTAATCCAAAAATAATTCTATATATTTTAAATATTTTAATCCAAAAATATTTATTTATAAGTTTGTCATTGTGTGTAAATTTCCCATTTTGACCTTTTTATGACTCAGATTTTACAGGTATTATGATGTTCATATGTTTTGCTCAAATAGTCCGACTATAAGAATAAAAATATGATCAGCTTATCATATGTCCAGCTCTAATGTTTTTTTTTTTCCTCTAGAATTTGAAAGTCCCAGTATGAGTACTTAAGTGAGATCTGTACAATAATATTAATCCTTCCCGGCCACACTGATTAATTATGCGCGCCTTTGTATTTGTCCCATGGTTATATAATAATGTCTACATTAATACGTTTAGTCTTGGGCTCTGTCCGTAATATTGGTATATGTGTAAATAAAAGGTATACCCACTTAATGTTATAGGCAAAAACAATCAATATAGTTCGTGAAACACGCATATATATATAAAATATTATATTGTTGCCAATTCAATAGCTTTTTTTTAAAATTTATTTATAAGTATTTTTTTCAAAAGCTGTTGCATCATAGTCTGAGGGCTATTACAATTTGCATATAATAAGAAAAAAAATAAAAATAAATACAAATTATTTAATGTTTTTCTGTTTTCGACTTAATCATCTTCAACAAATTCTTTGTTCTTGTTCCCAAAGTTTCTTTCTTCGTAAACTTGTAGCTTCTGAGGAAATTTTGCCGAGAAGTGAAATATTTCTCCGGATCATAGTATTTTAAAAAAGAAGATTTAGTAGAGAACTCTGAGTCTGCTTTAGGCCATTGATTTATTTCAGCCATTCTCCCTCTAACAGCGCAAGTCGTAGTAGTACAATTTTTCATCTCTTGTTCATAATATTATTCAATAGCCTTAGAATCACTGCTCTTCTATTTCTATTATTTCTCTTTCGAGTTTCTTGGTCAGTTTACTCACATATATATAGACTATCGATATCCCGACGGTGACATTAAGAGTCCTCTTCCTTCATGGATTTGTTTAGCAGTTTTACGTGTATTTTTTCCTTCTTCGCTTGGAATTGTTTTGTGTGTTTATTTTTTGTTATATATTTGGCCAGATTATTCGTTTCCTATTAGGAATTGAATGTATGGAATTAGAGGAATTGGATATACATTCGCTAATTTCCGAGTTGACGTCTTTTTTATTTTCTTTATCTTTATCTTTTTCTTTTTAAAAATGTTTGCTTGATAATTAAAGGATTTCATTAAAAGAGAAAGGACACTATAAAAAACAAAACACCATTTAATTATTTTCTTTCTTTGGAGTAAAAATGACATTTATTCGCAACTAATAATTTTTTTTGTGACTAAAAGAATATTTATGTACAACATATTATCATTTTTGTTATTAAAACTTTTTAGTCGCAACTAATGGATAATGACAGATTTTTTTGCATAAGAGCAATAACACCGACTCAACTTTGTGTCATGTTACTTCTATTATCTCACATATTTCTTTATTTTCTCAACTTGTTTGACCCGCTTTTTTAGATTTGTTTCTCATTATTTCTCTCTCAACCTCAAGGTTGATCGAGAAGTTCGATATATATATATGGTTGTCAATCCAATAGGTATTTTTTTTTTTTTACTTATGGTAGGTATTTTTTTTTTAGCCGTTGGATCACCATCTAATGGTGATCCCATAACTATAATGAAGTGCATGAAAAGACGTGCATCATTAATGCTCTTTCTCTTTCTTATTTTTTAAGATAAAAAAATATTAATGCTAAATTTTCATTGGCCAAATTGATACCTATGCATAGGTAAAAAAAAAAAAACCTACTGGATTGGTGCCTGGGTATTTTTTTTTTTTATCTATGGGTAGGTATCAATTTAGCCAATGAAAATTTAGCATACACATTTTTTTATTGTAAAAAGTAGGAGAGAGAAAGAGTATTAATGATGCACGTATTTTCATGCACTTCATTATAGCCATTGGATCACCATCTAATGGTGATCCAACGACTAAAACAAAAATACCTACCCATAGGTAAAGAAAAAAAATATCTATTGGATTAGCCACATATATATATATATATAGGTTGTCAATCTAATAGGTATTTTTTTTTACTTATGGGTAGATATTTTTTTTTAGCCATTGGATCACCAATGAAGTGCATGAAAAGACATGTATCATTAATGCTCCTTCTCTCTCTTACTTTTTACAATAAAAAAATGTGCATGCTAAATTTTCATTGGCTAAATTGATATGCATAGGTAAAAAAAAAATACCTATTGGATTGGCAACCTATATATATATATATATATAGGTTGCCAATCCAATATGTATTTTTTTTAACCTATAAGTATGTATTTCTTTTTAGCCGTTGGATCACCATTTAACGGTGATCCAATAACAATAATGAAGTGCATGAAAAGACGTGCATCATTAATACTCTTTTTCTCTCTTACTTTTTACAATAAAAAAATATACATGTTAAATTTTCATTGGCCAAATTTTTGATACCTATGCATAAGTAAAAAAAAAAAAAATACCTACTGGATTGGTGCCCGCATATATATATATATATATATATATATATTCCTCCGATCTAATAGGTATTTTTTTTCTTTACTTATGGATAGGTATTTTTTTTAGCCGTTGGATCACCATCTAATGGTGATTCAATGGCTAATGAAGTGCATGAAAAGACGTACATCATTAATGCTCTTTCTCTCTTTTTTTTTACAATAAAAAAATGTATATACTAAATTTTTATTGGCCAAATTAATTCTTATGCATAGGTAAAAAAAAAAAAATACCTACTGGATTGGTGCCCGCATATATATATATATATATATATATATATTCCTCTGTTTTGCTCTATAAAAATCTGACTATAAGAATAAAAAATTCAGTTTATCATGAGAACACTCCAGCTCTAAAATTTAATTTGATGAGTGCCTATGTGAGATCTGTATAATATTATCACTTAGCCATTGATTAATTATGTGCGCGCCTTTGTGTTTTTTGTTCATAGTTATATCATAATTTTTGAATTTAAATACGTTTAATTAATCTTGAGTTCTATCAGTGGTGTTGGAATATATAAATAATATTACGTAAACCCACCAACTGCCATAGGCAAAAGCATTCAATATATAGTTTGGTAAACACTAATATAAGTGTTGCAGCGCTTAATCAGAAGAAATTAATAAGTTTGGTTTGTGAAGGAAGAGATTAATATAAAACGGTGACGTTATATAGTTAGAGAATATTGTACCAAATGATCAAAGAATAACATCGAGAACTCATTATACTGAAACATAAATGCATTAAACAATTGCATGGAATTAAAATCATATAACTACAACAACGTATAATCAATAAAATACCCCCCAAAAAAAAAACTCTAGTGCTGAAACTTTATATCCATAGACATAATAATAAATGTTATGGCCTATATAGAACTTCTTTCTATGATGAATTACATTAATTAATTAAATAAATAACCTTTAAAGTCAATCATGAGCATCAAGTTTGGTCATGCATGACACTATGAACCTTAAAGACATACCTTTCCCACAAAACCGACAACCGCTAGTACAGCCACTTCCGGAGGCGCTAGTTTGTCTCTTGATGACGGTTTTCGACTAAATGATCTTCAACCACTTTTTTGTTATTGTTCCGAAAGTTTCTTTCTTTTTCGTAAATTTGTAGTTTTTAAGGAAATTCTGCCTAGAAGAGTAATATTTATGATCTGTGGATCATATTACTTTAATAAAGAAATTTTACTGGAGAACTTCCAGTCTCGATGATTCATGTTTGACTCACTTATCAACAACTCTGAGTCTGCTTTAGACCGTTGATGGATCTCAGCCGTTCTTACCTTGATAGGTTTATTAGTGCAAAAAGTAGCCGTCCTAATATCTTTCATGAACTTGTTGAATCCCTTCTCTTCTCTTCTCCCCTCTTCTATTTTGTTATTTTTCTTACGAGTTTCTTGGTCAGTTTACTCACACATATGATGGATATTCTTTGCTCAGTGTATGACGTGACATTAAATGTTATGATTGGAATAGAAATCCTCTTCCTACATGGAATTTGTTAGTTTTACGTGTTTATTTACTTACGTTATATACTCAAGCAGTTTAGCCAAATAGCCGAATCTTAGATTACTATTTGAAAAATAGTCTTTTTTAAATACGGTTAAAAAATAGCCGAATTTTGAAAAGTATTTAAAAAATGGATGTTTTAACATTCAATGGATCAAAATATGTTGATTTATTTTGCATAAAATAGTTTATATTTTTTTAAAAAATTGATTTATTTTTAATCGTTTTTTAAAAATATATCAACAAAAAATGATCCATTATCAAAATGAAATTATAAACTGGCAATTAATTTACTAAATAGGTGTAAAAATCAGTTATTCTTTAAATTGATCTTAAAAAGGAAATTTTCTTATAAATAATCTTAGGTTGGTGATGTTTGGTTGGAGGTGATGAGTAGGAAAGGAATAATTTTCCTTTGTTTAGTTTCGCATTTGACTAAGAAAAACGTCTTTCAATCGGAACGAACAATCGCCCAAAGTACTTGAAATTCTATAGTTAAATTGATGGAAATAAGGCTATTCCTTTCTTGAGGTTGGATTTTTCCCCCTATTTGCTCTTATTTATTCACCAAAACGTTCGTTCGTCTTTGTCATCACCAACTCAAAAATCCACAGCAGCTACCGAAATTCGTATCAGCAAATCCAATAATACCCAAAGCTTGGAGATAAATCGGAGCCATTTGCACTATTGGAAAAGTTAATTCGTTGATTTCACCCCAAGTCGCCGAGGGTTTTCACCCACCATCTCCTCCCACTAGTCTCTATGGTTTTTTTTTTTTTTTCTCTCTTTCCATCTGTGTGCATCTCCGTTATGCGAGTTCTACCAGTTCTTTCCCTTTGTTGGGTCAGATCTGAATAAGTTCTACCAGTTCTTGTAGTTCTTCTCTTTGATTCTATCTGTTGATGGAGGTTTTATCAACAATAAATTTAGAAAAAATTAAGAGATGTGATTTGTGTGAGTTGGGTTATTAATCAAAGCAAATAAAGAGAGAGGATTTTATAGTGGTTCAGCCCCGAAAAAGATGAGCTTACGTCCACTGTTTTTCACTATTTTTATGGAGAATTACAAGCACTCAAAGTTAAAATGTCTCGTCCGGAAATTTCTCTCAAACTGGAAGTCAGAATTTTGAAATCTGAAAATTGGAGAGTTGGAAAATTGGAATCCCCTGTCTGAAATATTGAGTCTCCTTTATATAGGTGAGGGTAACCCAATGTTCCTAATTGTAAAAAAACGGGTAACTATACAATCGGATAATACAATTCGAGTAACAACATAATTGGATAACCACTCAAAACGGGTAACTGGTCGATCATAAATAGGAGACTTC
>JXTB01000051.1:623508-676313 GCA_002914805.1 Parasponia andersonii
CTCAAGATGCATGACGTTGGTTAACGGCTGCTGTCGAGCTTCTCGCGCATATCTGTCCTGTGCTCTCTTGGAATCTCCTCCAACGTGCGGTCCTCTGAAAATAGTTCGCACCTCATGTTGAATTTCTGGAGGTCACTGTTGGTCTTCTTCTCGCCTTTCGTCGTTCTGCCTGGTATACTGCCTCAATCGTCCCTCTCTAATCAGCTTTTCAATTTCATCCTTCAGGGCAAAGCAATTATTAGTATCATGCCCAATATCATTGTGATATCGGCAGAATTTGTTGGGATCGTGCTTTGTCCTGTCCCGCTTCATCGGTTCTAGTTGCCAGAATCGCTCCTTCTGGTTTGTGACTGCATAGATATGATCTATGGGCACATTCAATTCAGTGTGATTGTTAAACCTCATGGGAGCTCTTGAAATCTCCTGTCTTTTGGGTCTAGGCTGATTCTCATTCGTCTGTTCATTATTCCTCTTATTTTTCTTATTACCGTTTGTGTTGGTAATGATCACATCTTTAGTCGCATCTATCCTTCCTTCTTTTTTAGTCTTTTAAAGATTCTCGCGCGAAGATTTTAACCTCAGATGCTGACCAACTCTTCAGTAAAACTCTTCAAGAGTTCTACACTCTCACTCAAGTAATTCCTCCCAGAGTTTAGTTTCTGGTCATACTCCAGCCATCATGAGAGTTAGAACTCCTCCTTCAGGTGGGTTATTGAACTTTGCTAACACTGAGGTGAATCGATTGAGATAAGACCGTAAAGTCTCCTCTGACCTTGTCGGATCGCAGGCAAATTAACAAGTGGAACAGTGAAATACTTTACAGCTTGAAACTGTCTCAAGAACGCCGTCTGTAATTGTTGCCAGGACGAGATCGAGCCGGATTTGATTCCTCGGAACCACTTCTTTGCTGCTCCCGAGAGAGTTACAGCAAAATATTTGCAACGTGCATGATCATTGACACGATGTAATTCCATCAAGTCACTGAAGTGATCCATATGGTCCTGTGGATCAGTTTTCCCTTCGAAAGTGTTAATGGTGGGAAGTCTGAATCCAGTGGAAAAGGCTGCAGCTCGAACCTCCTCACTGAATGGCGACTGACGATACCCATCAGCGAGCTCATCGTCCCAACCAGCAAGTGCGTCTAACGCGATCCTTAAATTGTGAACATCGACGTTTAGAGGGAAAGCATCATCCCTCGCTGGCAGCACAGACGGCCTTCGTTTGTTATTCTGATGCATAGTGGGTTGGTCAGGTAGAGTCTTCTGCGATCTGTGAGAAGAATTCAGTGAAATAGTGCGACGAGACTGACTTTGGTTGTTGTGATGCGATACGGATCGATTATGACTACGTCGTCACTTTAAATACTGTCTTAGGTCTGCAGGATCTTGTCTCGACTCTCTGCTGATTCTTTCGAAGACGCTTCTCGATGGTCGTCCTTGTTCGCTGCTCAAGTGATCTTGACTATTAGTGGATTTACGAGAAGGTTGTACACGATCACGGTTCGTACTTGAACTCTCCGTGCCAGATTCTTGAGGTAAGTTTGCGACCTTGCCTTTCCCTTTGGAGATGCAATCTTCATGACGCTCTTGCTGAGTTCTTGGCTGGCCGCGTCTTCTCGTCTCTAAGATCTGTATTCCTTTCTCAGGTAATTGAGCAGGACGTTCTTTGGAACATTTGTGTTGTGGTGGGGTCACCATCTGCCCTTCAGCAAGTCGTCGCAGGGTGCCATTGATCTGGTTAGTGACTTACTGAAGGTTCACCAGTGTCTCCTCCATACGATCCTGTCTCTGGGAAAGGTTTTCTGTTGCAGTCATAGTAAGCTGATCCTGAGCAGGTTCTGCCTGTGTAGCAGCAGTACTTTGAGGTTGGTTTTGGCTAGTTCCGGTGACTCTGGTAGTATTTCTAGTGTTTGTCATTATTAAAAAAGTGGAATTTGATAAACTTTTCTGCCGGAATAGCCCTCCTTCTAGCGCCAATTGTTGATGGTGGTTTTATCAACAATAAATTTAGAAAAAATTAAGAGATGTGGCTTGTGTGAGTTGGGTTATTGATCAAAGCAAATAAAGAGAGGATTTTATAGTGGTTCAGCTCCGAAAAAAGATGAGCTTTTGTCCACTGTTTTTCACTATTTTTATGGAGAATTACAAGCACTCAAAGTTACAATGTCTCGTCCGGAAATCTCTCTCAAACTGGAAGTCAGAATTTTGAAATCTGAAAATTGGAGAGTTGGAAAATTAGAATCCCTCGTCTGAAATATTGAGTCCCCTTTATATAGGTGAGGGTAACCCAATGTTCCTAATTGTAAAAAACGGGTAACTATACAATCGGATAATACAATTCGAGTAACAACATAATTGGATAACCACTCAAAATGGGTAACTGGTCGATCATAAATAGGAGACTTCTGTTTCCCTTTTCTTGCAGGTTTCCTGTTTGACGAAGCATAGACTTATTTCCCTTTTCTTTCAGAAGAGGTCGCCCATAACCTATACAGAGAAGGTCGCACATAACTTATGCAAAAGAGGTCACACGACTACACGGAGGAGGTCGCATATAACCTAAGCGGAAAAGATCGAACATAACTTACACGGAGGACGTCGAACTTAACCCTTACTTATGCGACCCAACATAGGATTTTAGATCGCACAACACTATCAAATCTGAGTTAATATTATTATTTTTGTAAAAATAAAAAATAAAAACTTACTTGGTCGTGACTGGATGAATTCCTCTCTTTTGTCGATCTGTTTAAGTGGCTATTAATGACTTTTTTTTTTTTTTTTTTAATGGGAGTGACTTTTTCTTTTAATTGTAATTAAGGAAAAAAGAAAAAAGAAACTTCCAATTACGACTATGCTGATACATATTCTATTATGTGGTATCATTTTTTTTTTAGTAAGATAATCATTAATATTGAATAATAATATTAAACTAATATTAATTTTTATCACAAATTTAATTTACTTTGATTAAAAAAGAGTTTAATATAATAACTATGTTTCCTTCTTTCGGACAAAAAAAAAAAAAAAAGAAAAAACAATGTCAATATCAAGGGAATATTTATCAGAAAAGGCTAACTCCATTTAATTCTGCTGCAAACCAAAATCATAATAATTCCCATGTTCATTCCAAAATCCTAACCGAATAAAAGAGTCACATTTTTTTTTTCCTTTCAATTTCTATTCCTGTTACTGTCATTGTTCTCTTCAATTTTATTCCATCCAATCAAACACTATCTTAGGAGTTTGCCTGAAGTCCTGTTCAAAACCAGAACCAATTAGAAGTTTGCTTAGAGTCTTCACTCAAAACCGAACCCAAATAATTTTTTTACCCATTTCTAGTATTCTCCTTTTGTATTTTTTTTAATAAAGTCTTTAATTATATCGAAAAAAATATTTTTAGAAATTAGAATAATAATACCTAATTGCTTAGACATTTTCATATTTGAAAGATGAAACAAAATATTTTCTTTCAAAGCTCAAGAAAAATTGAATTCTCTGATTATATATTACCTTTACATATTTTCATAATTAATATTATCAGAATAAATCATCAAAACTACTCCACATTCACATTATAGCTTGCCTAAAAAAATTGGAGAGGATTAAGACTAAAAATTGGAGAGGATTAAGACTTTTTTTCAAAAAAAAAAAATTCAGAAATAATGTGTGTTTTTTCTCTAGAATTTACGGATTTTTCAAATAAAAACAAATGCTCCAATTTTTTTCATCTCGTGAACCTTTCTTGTAGTTCTATTATTTTTTTTTTGTGTATAGTCAAACAAAAATAGAGAAAAGGGATCAAAGAACAACTAAACGAGTTAAATTTGAAGAAACTATTTAATTAGAATTGATTGTTTTCTAAGTTGCTTTCTAGATTCTATTTTTTTATTTTACTTTTTTTTATTGATTTATAAATTAATATTGATGTTTAAATAATTTTACAATAGCCATTTTTTATTATTATTGTCTTGTAGTGATGTTTTTTCAGTTAATATTATAGTTAGAACAAATATGTCTAATAGAAAATATCCATCCTGAAATATAAAAGTTAACGAAAGGAGATAACTAGAGATAGCTCTTAAATGTCTTTTGCTTGTAGTATAAGAATATAAATAATTCAAGTAACGTTTCAATTGAACAAATATAAATTTAATAAATTAGGAAAAATGTTTTCTTATTAAATTCTTAAAAGGTCTCTATTGAAGGATCTGCCTACCAAAAGTGCTTGAACCAACTATGAGAAGTGGCTTAGGAGTAGGGCAACTGGCTCTTTGAAACTGAAGACCTCCATCGTATGTATACATTTAGATAAATGTATTATTATATACATAATCTAATTTGCTTTATTTGAATATAAATAATCAAATCTTAGTTACATTTTACATCGTAAATACCTTGATTTCATCATAACAATAGTATTTGTTACTTAAATTTATATATATATATATATATTATAGATTTATTAGCTTATTTATAGCCCCACATAGGCAAAAATAAATAAATTTTGATTTTTAAGGTCTAATATAAAGGACTAACACGTTTTCACCTGAGGCGTCATTTTTAATTTAGTCGGTCCTGTATACATTGCCGATAAATGTTTTCAATTAGGAGTAGGTTAATAAGATAATAAGAGAAATTGTGTATGATAAATACATATATATACATTGATTAGAATTTAGTTAAGAAGATAACGAGTCATAAAAGGAAATAAATAATAAATATAGCACATGCCACCTGACACATAGCCCAAAGCAGAAAACACCAAGGCATATATTTATACACTCAATGTCGTCTCCGTTCTCCGTTAGATTTCTTTTTAGTATTAGTTTTTATAAACGCAAAAAGTTGTTTCTACTTCCCATTTATTGATTAGTTTCAATAAATAATAATTAGCATATTAATATTTTCAAAAAAGAAATTCTAATGAGTCTAGTTGGTTTTTTTTTTTTCCTTCGAGAAAATATATTTGTATGCATATCACTTCATAATTGTTGATCCATATTGAATAATTAACAGACATTTAGGATTTAATTTAAAAAATTTTCATTGTATCCAAGCTTAAACAAATTCTTAGATTCGTGACTATTTGTAATATTGTTACCCCTGGGTAGGTGACCAATAAGTCAAGTGATCATGAAGTCACCCGATCATTAGTGGTCACTTGACTTTTTGGCTAGCAACCTAAGGTTGATTAACATGTTCGAATTTTTGGGCCAAATCTAACATGTTCGATTTTTTTTTTTAATCGTGCGTTCCCAAGTTACCCTTCTTTTAACTATGGTTTTGCCTAAATTCCCGCATGTATTTGAATGATGATGATCTAGCCCTGCATGGATATATAGTTAAGTTCATGGAAATAGACCTAATTTCAAGTAATTTGGGCTAAATAGTAATTTTCAAGATTATTTTTCAAAATAATATTTTTTTTAAGAGAGTCACAATATTAACCGGTAATTATTATATTCCATGATAATAAAATTTTCGAAACTAACTACCGGTCACTAAAGAGTGAATACTCTCGTCATTATTATTTGACAATCTTTCAAAAGGGAAAAAACTAGGGCCTTATTTGGTGGCCCAGACTAAAAATTAGGACTCGATTCTTTTGTATAGTCCTATGCTTGGGCCCAAAAGAAAATTGGACAAAGGAGTTTAGCCCTCCTCTTCCTCCCTCTTTTTCCTTTTTTAATACTCTTTCTACGGGGCTAAATTATACTATCTCTAGGTAGGATAATTTATGCCAAGTTTAGACACACATTTTTTGGATAAAAGAGTTTAGCTTCATCCCCACTCCCCCATTTCCTCTTCTTTTTAGTACTCTTCCCATCGGGGATGGAATAATTTATCCAAATTCAGGTACACAAAACACAGTATAATACTAAATAGTACTATTTAATCTAATTTAACGCAATCTCATTTAATAATCTAGTTCAATCCAATTCTGTGTACCAAACAAGCCGTAGGAATTTGTTGGGCCAAAATGAATTTATTATGACTCTTTTATCATAGTAACCATTTAAGTATTAATCATAAGATTTATGACTTTCTATGACATTTTTGTGGCCGTCACTATTCATAAAAGGTCACAAAATTTATGACTAGTCTTGAAATATTCCTTAGGTTTCTTACAAAATTCCATGCCAAAATTACCAAAAATTAAAAAATCTCGGATGGGCTGATTTTTTTTCAAAAATTCTGAATTTATTTAGAAACGTATCATTTTTCAAAGTATTATTAAAAAAATAACACTCTTAAAAATATTTATAAAAATACTATTTTCTTTAAATTTGATACTCAAGTTAACCAATTAGGTTAATTCAAGTAACCAATCTAATTATTTGAAGTAATTATTTGGAGTTACTTAAGGTAACTCAACTAGCTACTTCAAGTATTTTATCAATTAATAAAAACTGATATTTGTCTAAATTGTTTTTAAAGTAGTATTTTTATAATTAAATCTAGAATTTTTTAAAACTATTTCAAATTCCGAGATTTTTCAATTTTTCTGAAAATTTATAATAAAAAATCAAATTTCCTCAAAATTCTATATGAAAAAAAAGGCATAAAAAGGTTATTCTAGCCCAAATTATTCCTAGCTGGGTCCAAATTCTAAGTAATTATGTCACACTCCAAGGGAAATGGACGGATCTAGGGCTTTCTTATTTTATTTTGTTTTGTTTTTTCCTAGAATGAACTTTTTATATAAATGTATATATTGTTTTTCTAAATAACCTTTTTAGGATTGTTATAGAATTTATCACTAGTAGTCAAAACTTTATGATTGTGAAAATTACGGTCACATAACTTTTGACTACCAATCATTTCATTCATAATTATAACCATAGGCCAAAACTGTATGACGTTTCTAAAATTATCATTTTGGAACCAATTACTACTACGCAGGTCCGAAGCCCCACTCTTGGTTGAAAAAAGGACAAAAAGTCGATGAAATTTTCAATGTTTAGTTATATATGTTATTCTTTTAAAAGTAATTAAGGATAATATATATTTTTTTCAAAAAAAACATCAATGACTTCTAGCATTTAGCCAAAAATCAACATCTTTTCATTAATATTAAATAAAACATTATATTTGTGTTTTTCTATTAAATTTCACCCTATTCACATATACTATCAAAATTAGGTTTAAAATTATCGTAAAAATATCTTTATTTTTTAAAATCATTGATTGGCATCCACATTAATAGTCTGAAGGTAACAATACTAAAGGTAACAATACTAAATCAAAAAATAATTTGTAATCTCTTAAGAATCTATCTTATCAGCCTTCAAATACACAAAAAATTCAATTTCTGAATTCTATTATCTAATTAATTCAAAAGTTAAAAATATTCACTTTCAACTATTTTAGCTCCAATTTTGATTTTAGCTCCAATTTTGATTATCTATATGTATCTGGTGGGATTTAACAGAATAACAAAAACAAAAGTAGAAAGTTTTATTTTATATTAATAAAGATGTACAGGGTTTTTTTTCATTTTTTTTTAAAAAAGGCAAAACATAGTGGGTTTATTTGGATATTATCCCAATGTAATTCATTTTAGTAAATATTATTTTTAAATAGGTAGATAATTGTTGTATCGGTTTTTACACTAGATTAATCATTTGATAAATTAAAACTATTTTTACAAATGTTAAGTATGTTATTTTTTATAACGAGTACATTAATTTATATACTTATATAGTAACTAATGAACCGGCCATTTAATTATAAAATTTGACAATATTATAAGAATATGTCAAAATCGGCCATTTCCCTAAATCCTTGTTCATTTAATCTAAATGATTTATTATTAGTTGGATATAATATTCTACAACTCATTGAAAATATTAATTCTCAAAAAAAAAAAGTTAAATTTTGCATTTCATTGTTCTTTAGGGTAAGTATGTTACTTTTTCTCCCCTTCTAAACGCACTGTATCTTTTCAACTCTCTAATGATCTCCGTACTAGACATATAGCTAATTTGTTGTACTATTAAAATGTAAAACAGAATAGTGGAGCCCACATTTCTAGCGTTGAGACGGAGAGTAAAAAAAGAGAGTGCATAGTAATTTTAAGTCTCCTCGGAACTAATTAAGACAGATATGATAGGTATTAAAAATACAGAAAAGTTATTGATAAAACTGCAATATGAATATTTAATTTGATGTTTCTAAAAATGGATTTCTTAAAAAAAAAATAAATAAATACATAGTAATGTGTTTGATAATTTTCCTAAATTTTATATGGTGTCAACCTTTTTTTTTTTTCCCCTTTTTCTTATCAAACTTCGTGGGAAATCTTTGGAGCCAGCAATAGTTACATACAAATAAAATTGTTATCTTTTTCTTTTCAAAGAAAATTAAATAATTAATAAGAAATTTGATTTTATGCTATAATTTATTTTTGGGAAAAATGAAGATCCCATGGGGTCTATTTTTTTTTTTAAATCCTGCATTTATTAATATAATACTACTTTTTATCAATTGATGAAGTATTTCAAAATCTGAGATTTTTCTATTTTTTTTGAAAAATTATTATAAAAAATCAAAAATTATTTATAAGAGATGGCCTTTTTTGAAGATCAATTTTAAAAAGTGACAATTTTTTGCACTTATTTAATAAATGACTGTTTTATAATTTTATTTTGTTAAATAGTCCTTTTTAGTTGATCTATTTATTTATAGAGTAAGTCAATTTTAGAAAACAAGTCAATATATTTTGATATACTAAATAAAGTAACTCAATTTTTTATAAAGTAAATCAATTTTTTTAAAAGTAAGACAATTTATTTAAAAATAAAATAATTTTCAAATAAATAAATCGATATGTTTTGATATATTAAATATGAAAACTTGCTATTTTTTAAATAATTTTCAAAATC
This sequence comes from Parasponia andersonii, assembly GCA_002914805.1. Lineage (NCBI taxonomy): Eukaryota > Viridiplantae > Streptophyta > Magnoliopsida > Rosales > Cannabaceae > Trema > Trema andersonii. Next base: position 632,396 of record JXTB01000051.1, read on the forward strand.
CTACCATGTTTTAACGGTATTTTAAAAATAGACATTTTATAAATTATGATCCGAAATCCGGTCCTAAAAAGCCCAGATCAAAATTTCCTATTTTTAAATTGCTGGACTGTATGCTTGGATTTTGTAAAAGGTCCAATAATTAAATAATTATTTTTTTTCTTTTTTGGTCTTTTTGGTAAAAGTAAACAACGTGTTCTCTGAAGAGATTACCCGGAAAAAACAATTATTAAAAAAAAAAACGTATTCTCCAAGGAGATTACCCGAATAAAAATATTAAATAAAAGGGGGAAAAAGCGTGTTTTCCAAGTCCAATGAATCCTTTGACCGTACGGTATATATATGTATATGAGGCATCCTGGTTAGAGAGATTACATCGTCTCTTGTTAAATTTCTCTCTATTTTTTGCGACAGAGTCATAGTCCCTAATTCTCGTAGCAGGTTTGTTCGTCATCCTATTTGATAATTTGTATATTTTTTTTAATTACCGTTATTAGTTCTATCTTACGTATTCTGAAATGTGATGTTTTTACTTTTAAGTTATTGTTGTTCTCGTTGTAGTTTTTATTTGATTATTTCATGGGTATTTTCGGTTGGCTTCAAGTATGAACGAGTTTAATTTAAGTGTCCAATTCCAAGTTATTAATTGGTCTGATAAGATTATGTGACATGTTAATATTGATCTTGGCCTGGGTGGAACTTAACTTTTTCTGGAGCCGTACAAGTTATGCTTTAGATGATTTTACGGATCCAACCGGCCTGATGAACAGTAAATCATGATTTAAGGGTTATATTTCTTTTATAAAGATTACATGCATGCATGTATTACTGTGTGTATTAGGATTTTAGTTGGACTATTTTTACTTCTAAAATATAGAAATACTTGCTGAGGTTGTTGTTGGAGACCATAAAATTTCATCAATTATCTTGTCACATCACGAGTCTTTCTTTTATTTCTTTCTTTTTTTTTTTTTTTTTCTTAATCTTAGTGTAAGTTGATTTTAGGAATGAAAATATGCGTCCCCAAATTTGAGAGACATTGTAACTTAAGTTTGAACAAGTTGGCAACTTTATATGCAAAGCCTGTACTATGATTTTTACCATTAAACTTCTTCTTCAAATAAATAAAGGCAATATAATTACACATGCAACTGAATATTATTATGATCTATACTCATCTGCATTTGCATCATGGATAATTGACCATTCCCCTCACTTCAATATCTACAACCTCTGCACCCAACTCATATTCCTTTTCTCATATTCCTTCTCTTATTGCCCCTTTGACTCTAAGCTAACGATCTATGCTAAATTGCCTTTGTGCTCGGTATAATTATCACGATCGAATATACAAAATTATGATTTTTAATAATTTTATATAAAAATATAATAAAATATTAATTTTATTAAAATTTAAGAAATATCAGATATTAAATAATTTTATTTTGATTCTCAAATCGTTATAAAATTTATAGTCAATAAAACTTTAAATAATCTTAATTACTTAACTAAAATATCCTTCAAAGTTTAAGTAAATTTTCAACTATTTCTTTTGAAAAATTTGTTAAGAAATTATAAAAAAAAAACTATGAAAAATTGAGTTTAACAAAAAACTTTAATTCAATATCCAAAATATCGTACATAAATTCTTTTGCATTTTCAAGTTCTCATAAATTATCAACAAAAATCATTCTCATACATTCACTTAATAATCTTGACTAAATAGTTGAACAAAAAAGAAAGATAACAGAGTTTGAATACTCACCAAGTATTAAGAGAGAACAGCAAGTACAAGCTACGAAGCTTGTCTGACCACCAGAATTACTATCTCAGTTAAACAATCACCTGAAATGGGGAGAAGTAGGTGGGTGAGTATTTACATGCTCAGTAGAAATTCAATTACTTTTTTGAATGGATGCAATTTTACTAAACCTGTATAGTTAATGATTTTCCAGAATTCATTTATAAACTAAGTTTATAAAATAATTGGTATCTAGAATAATCTCATATTCAAAACTAAAACCAAATCCACATAATTATAGATATCATAAATCGTCCTATCCCATAAGCTCACATCCTCTCATCACAAACCAGAATAACTTGTACTATGTGTACAAAGTACTCTTTGCCTGCTATTTATTACAGAAAATCAGAAGAACACCCATGTGTCTAAGCCTACCGAACCGAAGGGGCAGTTGAATACCTATATATACTGAATGGAAATAATCAGAAAAATCCTGCATGGGTTTACAAGACTCTCATTGAGGATAGGGATACTGGCCACCCACTAAACACTGCGATATCTAAGATGTATCTCATGTGTGATCCTATAGTATGTACAACATATAACCATTCATAATAACCATACATCCAAGAATCATATCACACTTTAAAAATCCAACTCGGTATTATTCTGGGATTTATTGTACATGGGCAGTACACCGCGGTTTAACCCCATAATCACAATATAAAAATATGTATAAAAATTCTCACAGTCCAATCCCAGTATAATCCAACTATTTGCCAATTCATCGTAAAAATACGATTTTTCAAAAATAATTTTTAATGCAATTATAAATCAAAATAGATATAAAATTGGGTAATTGAACCCTTACCTTGATATGGTAGTAATACTAAGCTAACGATGCTCGAAGAAACTCTCCTTAGTCACTCGTGTGTTCAAACGACAGTTTAGGATCCCAGTAAGTCCACTTGAAAAAGTGAGTTTTCCACCGGAATCTTAAATGGAGAAACGTTTAAATAGAGAAACGAATGTCATCACTGAATTCAGAGCACTTAAAAATACTAGATTAGATATATATCTTGTCAAAATGGATCCTAATGTGGGACTGGCCCGTAGCATGCAAAATGGTGTAATTTGTGCCACGAAATTCTAATTTTTGTTCTATAATGAAACATAGTGGTATTTTATATCAAAATTCATATCTCGACCTCATTGAGTCCAAATTCGAAATCAAAATTCAGTTTCGAGACCTGGAATATTAATTGGGCTTCAAAATCCTAAAATTACATAAATAAAACTTTTTGAAAATATTTAGAAAATGCAATCTTTTTAATTTTAAAATTGCCATACTTTTGGATACCATTTTTACTTTTACCCACTATAATAATTCATGATTTCTAATCCTCTTTTACCTTATATATTTACCTCGGGTAAAATAATTACCTAACCATAATGATTACGTAAATATCATTTTTTAAAAGTAATTAGAGCAATACCAATTTTTGTCGGCTATTTATAAATGTACCATTTTCTAAAGAACATTTAGAAAGTTAGTACCTTCCTATTCACAAACCAAGGCCCATTCACAACTTTTAAATCCAAATTTTCTCACATACCAAAGGCCTGATTCACGCAACATAATCAACTATCTTTTATCTTAAATCATAAAAGCCATCTCACAAAGTTTTCTAATCAATACTTGAACTTTAAGAAAATAATTATAAAAATATCGTATTTTTAATTAAATAAACGGTCAACGTCAACAATGATTAAACACTAACCGGAGTCGTTTTTCCGGCAATCCACTTCTGATATCTCTCGGGTCCAAGGCTAGGAGAAATTCTGGGCGGTTTGTGGCGGTGCGCGGCGGCGTATGGCGGCAGGAATGTCGATCTTGGCCAGACGAAGTCGCGATTTCGCGAGCCTTCTCTCGCGCCGACGTTGACCAACGGTCGCCGGAGGCAAAAGGCATGGCGTCGTTCGGACGTCGGGAGCCTATTAATCGGAGCTCGGCTCCCGATTCGATGCCGGCGGTGGGTTTCAAGGGGAGAAGCCGTTGAAGGGTGAGAAAGAAAGAAGAAGCTTGGGGAAGAAGAGAGAGAAATTTTGGAAGCTTTTATACGATAATGGGATACTGTAGACCCCAACAAAATAATCCAGATATTTTGTTCTAATATTCCGAAAATAGTTATTTATCAAAATTTCTCTATTACCCTGAAACAAATCAGATTTTTACAATAGTAACTCAAAATATGATCTTCTTATTATTATTATTATTTTATGCGATTTCCCTTATGCTTGTCCACTCAATTCAATTACGTTATATGTGTTGAATATTCTAGTGTACTTGACCACTTTTAAGCTAATCTTTCTAAATACCTCGCTTATAGCTACAGCTTCTAATGTTGCCAAGGTCTTTACTCGAAATATTATTCTAGATTTCATGGATTTGTCCTTCTTATACACGTTTATGCATGTGTAATTGATATCTGTATATATCTTGTCAAATAGGTTGGCTACTTATCTTGCAGTCACTCTCAGATATTCCAATGGCCGACTGTAGTGAGACCGATAAGCACATAGCGATTTGGAGAATGAAGAAGTTGGTTAAAACGCTTGAAGCCGCTAAAGGAAATGGCACTAGCATGATCTCTCTTATCATATCTCCAAGTGATCAAGTATTTCAACTTACTAAGTTGCTGGGAAATGAATTTGGTAATGCTTCAAAAATCAAGAGTAGGGTGAACCGTCAATCGGTGTTGGGCGCAATTAAGTCTGCCCAGCAGAGGCTCAAGCTGTACAACAAGGTTCCTCCAAATGGACTTGCCATATATACTGGAACAATGGTAACCGAAGATGGGAAGGAGAAGAAGGTCACACATGAAATTGTACCTTTGAAGCCCATCAATACATCCCTTTACATTTGTGACAAAAGGTTCCATACAGAAGTTCTAAGTGATCTCCTGGAATCTGATGACAAATTTGGTTTTATGGTCATGGATGGTGGTGGCTACCTTTTCGGGACATTGAGTGGCAACACCAGGGAGGTGCTTCACAGAGCCACAGTCGACCTTCCTAAGAAACATGGCAGAGGAGGGCAATCAGCATTGAGATTTAGCCGTCTCCGAATGGAGAGCCGCCACAACTATGTTACCAAGGTGGCGGAGAAAGCAACCGAGTTGTTTATGGATCACAAAACCAACATGCCTAATGTTGCTGGACTAGTGCTTGCTGGATCCGCCGACCTTAAGGCCGATCTTCTGTGCTGTGTTTGACCCCCGCCTTCGAGCCAAGATACTAAAAGTGTTGGATATTTCTTATGGAGGAGAAACTGGTTTCAATCAGGCCATTGAACTGTCTGGTGAGATTCTCTCCAATGTGAAGTTCGTAAAACAAAAGTGCTTGATTGAGGACTTTTTCAAACAGATTGAGCAGGACACTCTAAAATACGTCTACGGCATCGATGATACGATGAAAATTCTTGAAATGGGTGCGATTGAGAAACTCATTGTATGGGAGAGTTTAGACATAAATAGGCATGTCCTGAAAAATAGGCTGACTGAAGAGATTGTTGTGAGGCACATGAACAAAGAACAAGAGGCCGACCAGAGTAATTTCCGGGATTCGGCCACTTCATCTGAACTGGAGACTTTGGAAAATATGCCTCTGCTAGAGTGGTTAGCGAATGAGCACAAGCAATTCGGTTGCTCACTTGATCTGGTCACTGATAAATCACATGAAGGTTCAAAGTTCTGTAAAGGGTATGGTGGCATTGGGGGAATTCTTCGCTACCGGCTTGATATAAGCTCCTTTGACGAGCCTTCTGAAGATTCGGAGTGAGAACGCTGCTGCTAGAATTGGTTTAACACCGAAGTATTTAGGTATTCCTTCTCTCTCATCTCTCTATTCAAGATCTTTAGTTTCTTTTGACTCATTTTCATCTTCCATGAACCTAATCTTTCAATATTGTAAAGAGTTACTTTAACTTTCACATTAGATCTTAGTCCTATTTTTCGCCTTTTCTGGTTGGATATCGTAAAATCTTATTGTTTTTAAATCCACGAGACATTTTAGATATCTTATTGTTTTTAAATCCACGAGACATTTTAGATCTTCAAGGGTGTCATGTTCTGCCTTTAAAAAGTTGAAACAACAAGCCTTTATCAATTTTAGTTGAATCTGATATAACACTCTTTAACTTGCCTTTCTTGTTGAAGCAACTAGATTTGATGTTTTGGTGTCTCATTTTTTACGTGACCAAATTAGACCAAGTTTTGCTGCATACTTCTGTATTGGACGGTCAGATATTTTCATTGGATTCTAACACATTATATATTATCCTTGATATTAGACTTTTTGGCATCTATCTTCCTGGCTCAGTCTATAATTGAGAACCTTTCTAATCTCATGTCTTCTTTACATCAGCTTTCCTAGCCTTTTATTTATTTATTTTTCTTCTTTCACCCCTGTTTTGGTTACGCTATAATGTCTGGTTGCAATTTCAGCAATTTTCTGTTTGTTATTTTCTTCGGATTTTTCGTGACATAATTTGATTGGATTGATTTGATCTTCAGACTAATAGATTTGCTAATTCTTGTAACAGTGTCTAGAGTTTGATCATGCTTCGCTTGCTCGCTTCCGAAGAGATAATTTGGATGGTCTCGAAGATTTGTTGCTCTTTCATGTTTTCTAGATCACTATTATAGTTTCTACATTGGTTACTTTTGTTCTATCGCTTTTCAGAACTTCTTTGTTACCAATTTTTTAGGCCATTGTTTGAAAGTTAAAGAAATCTCTTTTTCATTTAGAGCCTGTTTGGATACATTTCTTTTTTATTTTTATTTTTTTTGTTTAAATAAATAAAAACTTAGCAATTTTTTTCATTTTTTTTTTGTTTTATGTAAATGGGCTCCTCAAAGAATTTTATTAATCCAAACAAAAAATTTCAAATTGCAAATGTAATAAGTATTAAGGATTACAATTTTAAACTCTTCAAATAAAAGAGACGAAGAATGTATCACAAATATAACGAAGAATAAATATGTGAGTTACTTTGATTTTTCAAGAGAAACAGATAATAAGTATCGCCAACAATTTATTATCTTCAACAATTACTTCTGGTTGTGTTCTTAGCGAATTAGACTATATGAGGTCAACACCAATTGAGATCCATATACGTGAAAAGAAAAAAAAAAAAAAAAAAAACTGGCCACTAAACAGATCTAGATCTAAAAAAAAAATTTTAGATTAAATATCTAAATCGGAATCTAGATTGGACTAAAATTCACACAAAAAATAGTATTGCAAGCCACGTCTATATATGAAATTATTAAAATTGAAAAAGAAAAAAGAAGCTGAGAAGAGAAGGAAGAAGAGAGTGAGCATAGGTGACCAGAGAATGAGAAGGAAAAGACCCCTCTTTGGCCTCCAAGTAGGGTGGTGCTAGATTTTTTGTTGGGAGAAAATGTAGGTAGAGAGAGAGAGAGAGAGAAAGAGAAAAAGGGTTAGGGTTTTTGAATGATTTATTACCATCGGAGTGTGAGCAATATAATTTACTAATTTTCTTAGAAAATATGCTTAGTGATATTGTTTTTGTTTTCTGTTTTAAAAATTGCAAACAATTTTTTTAAAAATAATGGAAGTGAAAATTTTTTTAACAAAAATAAATTTTGAAAGTGATATTTTTCTAAATAAAATTTTTTGAGTAGTACTTTTGTAAATAAACCTTAAAAAGTAATATTTTTCTAGATAAAAATTTAAAAAGAGTATTTTTTTATACAATATTTTTTGAAATAAATTTTTAAAAGTTATATTTTTCTCAAAAAAAATTTATAGTATTTTTTTAGTTACCAATTATGTTTATGTTTTTTGTTTCGAGAAAGTAAAAAGGAGTTAATATATTACTAACAAGTTTCTTATTTTTAGTATTTAAAACATAAACAATTTTTTTTTTATTTTTATAAATAAAAGATTAAAAGTGTATCCAAACATACCCTTAATTTATTGTTGATTATCATTTTTACCAAAGATTCAGTTTTTACTTTTGGCAATGAAACACAAGTTTGCAAAAGGTTTTATTTGCATATGAAAGACAGAATATAGCTAAAAGAAAGAAGTGGAATAAGGAATGATTAGAGGTAGCTAAATGGGAGGGCCGAGTTAGTCGACCCATAAAAAATAAAATAGACCCACCGGGCTTTTTTGAGAGCCAAGACCAGGCTGAGTCGGGCTGGGCCTGAAGCAGGCAGAAACAGGCCAGCCCGATCCAGCACATTCTCAGCATTTTTTTTTGGCTACTATTTGATTATTTTTTACAACTTTTTTTTAACATGTTAAGTTTAAACTTTTTGATTGATTTTTTATTAAGAAAATTATTTAGAATGATAATAAAATGTTTAAAAAATAAAGAAACAAATAAATTTGAAATATTGAAATTTGATTTTATTGATGATTATTTATTACAATTCAAATTATTATCTAAAAAAAACTAGTATATCATTGATTATGAGTTTATGACTTATCATCATTGTTCATGTACAAATTATTGAAATTTTCGGCAAATTATTCATAAAAAATATGAATAGTTTCTTGATTTCGCTTCGCTACTTGTTCATAATCTTTAACACGTGCTAGCATCTCAATCATTTCAGGAGCCAACAAAATCCTTCGCTCATCTACTATCATCTTAATATTGTTAAAAGCAAACTCTAAAGAAACCGTAGACACTGGAATTGCTGAAACGTCATGGGCTAATTACTCGTCATCAGGGTCGATGTCAGAATTTAACTCAATATACTGGTTAAACTCAGAGGATTACTGCAGATTCATTAATGGTAGTGGTTGACTTGATATTGATGATATTGATGACAAGCCATGACTATACCCTTGAGAACGAAAACCTATCATGCTCCGAAAAGACTTATTCTTTGATTATTCTTCGGTTTGTTGTAGAGTGTGTTGTTGTTAACTTCATATTCTGCCGAACTTAGTCTCATACATACTATACACTTCTAAAAATTTATCACAAGTATTTGTATAATCAAAATTATAATCTTAATTAGAAAGACTATCTAACTTACCCTTAGGATCTAAAATAAAAGCAAATGAATATAATAAAAGAATTGGAAACTAATATTTCAAAAATATTTCTTGCATATATGTTATAATTGGTTCAAATATAGGGTCACATTTTTTCTTACAAAAAATTTCAGCAATAAAAAAAATATGACGTAAAATAATTAGAGAAGTAGGATAATAAATACCAGATAATGCAACAGTAGCTTCATAAATAACATCTAAAAAGTGTATAATTTTTTCGCAAATAAACCAATCTTTATATTTCAATACTAATGAACCTATTTTTGAATTATAAAATATAGTAATTAGAATTTTATATGGTAATACATTTTTTAACATTCAATAAGTAGAATTCCATCTTATAGGCATATCACCTTGGAATTTTCTTGATTTTAACCTTTGAGCTATACAATATCTTTTAAATTCGATAATGTGTGGATTAAAAGTATGAATATAAACAATAGCAAATCGAATATTTTCAATATGTATACTTATAATATCCATACTTGATTTGACGATAAGGTTGATGATATGACATTCACAATGTTGATGCAGTAAGAATCATTCAGCGTATGAATTTACCAAATTGCTAAGTAATTTTATGACCTTTGTGTTTGCGGTAGTATTATCTAAAGTGATAGAGATAATGCTGTTCACTATGTCATATTCTTCGATGACATTTAAAATTCTATCTCTAATAATTTCAACAGTGTGTTTATTATCAACAACTCGAAAACCAATTATTCTTTTTTATATTATCAATGTTGAATCTAAATAATATGTAACTACTATTAAATAATCTTATTTAGAATTAGTACCCTAAATATCAGATGTCAATACAATACAAAAGTTTAATAAAGTTAATTAAGATATTAATTTTTTACGTAAATTTTCATAAACTTTAATCAAATCACTTTTAGTGGTATTTTTAGAAACTCTTTTAAAATTTGGATAATAAAATCTTCGAATATAATTTTCATAGCTATTACAATCACTAAATCCTAATAGTAAATTTTTTTATAGCAATTAAATATGCTAGAGACTCCTTAGCTACTAAAGAATCAAAGTTCCAAGAAATTACTGAACCATCCTTGTTAAATGGAAGCGCTGATTGAGTGGGCTCCTTGTCTCTTTTGTATTTTTTGACACATGCATCACTATGTCTATTCAAATAAGTGGTCCTGCTAAAGAGTTTAGTAGTTAATAATTTCTTATAATATTTACATCTCGCCATTTTTGTCTTCTTACCATCGACCTCATCTTTAAATTTCAGATCGAAATGGTCCCACATATTAAAAGTTGTCCTTGCACGTTTGAAGGTCGTGCTTGTACTCAGTGAACAACTATCTTGAAATTGTGAACAACTTCTTCTAGTATTTAGAATAGTTTGCATTTCGAGGACTTAGTCACCTTCTTCAGCTATGCGAATTCGGTCGTCATCCATTTCTAAATCAATAGGGATATTTTTTGACATATCCATATCCTATATTAAAAATATGGATATTAAAATTATACACAACTACAAATAGACTTAAATTAAAAATATAATATTCTAATAAAATTTCTACTAATTTAATTATAAACAACTATAAATTACAAATTAATTGAAATTAAAAATATGATATTCCAATAAACTTTCTACTAACTTAATTATACACAACTACAAATTACATATTACTTGAAATTAAAAATATAATATTCTAATAATCTTTTCACTAACTTAATTGTAAACAACTNTGATTCTAATAAACTTTCTATTAACTTAAGTGTAAACAACTATAAATTACAAATTAATTGAAATTAAAAATATATAATAAACTTTATACTGACGTAATTGTAAACTACTATAAATTACAAATTAATTGGAATTAAAAACATAATATTCGAATAAACTTTCTACAAACTATTGAACTACTAACTTAATTGTAAACAATTACAATGGAATTGAAATTAAAAACAAAGTATTGTAGAATACTAACTAGCAACTATAAAATTTATAAACTACTAACTATTATACTAGTAATAATAGTAAACAACTAAATATACTTCAAATTAAAGAAATTAAAAAGATAAGTGTAATAAATAAATTTAATTGTACCTTGAATTAAGCTTTAGGAGTTTTGGAGAGTTTGGAGACTATAAAATATAATTACTAATAATTAGTAAATATTATTTAGATAAGAGAGAAAAAGATAAAATTGAGAATATAATAAGAGATTTAGAGAGAAAGAATGAGAGAGTAAGAGAGTATTTTAAAATTGTAAGCGTGAAGAAAGAGTAGAGAGTGTAGGGTATTTATAGTATAAGAAAATATATTTTTTTTAAAAATAATTTAAACTTTAAAATGAAAAAAACAAAAAGAAATTAAAATTATAAAACCTAACTGTAATGTAAATTACCGTTGGAAATTCAAGTAATCAAAAAAAAAAAAAACATTAAGGGCCTAGACGATTTTGGGCCCAAATAATTAAAAAGAAGGATAAGATTAGGCCGAGTCGCGAATTTCAGGCCAAGTTCGTTCCCTAAAATTAGCGGCCTGATCTGAATTGCTAAATTTAGGACCGATTAAGCTTGTGATATATGAATAGAAATTATTCACAATTCCCAAAATGAACCACGTGGGTTACACTAATAAATAGAGAACAATTCCCAAAATGAACCACGTGGGTTACACTAATAAATAGAGAACAAAGCACAAGTCAAATATATTACCCTCGGTTATCAAGAATGGATAAGAAATATCAACCCGTAATTTGGAATATGAAAAAAGAAAAAAAATCTCACGTTTAGTGTTTTGAGAAAAATTACTTATCTTTTCATTTATATCATATTAATATGGCTCTCATATGGTCAAAATTGAAACTTAAGATTGTAGAAAAATATATTTTTACCCTTCAGCTTATAAATCATAAATAATAAAATTATTATTAAAAGTGAAAGATGTTTAAATAACTAAAATCACTAGAGCTGAGAAGTAAAATAAAAATAAGAGAAAGATAAAATAAGAAATTTCTTTTTTTTTTTTTAATTTTAATTATTTTGAATAATTTAAACTCCTTTTAGATTTAATGATTATAATTTTCACTTAATGGGGAAAAAATAAAATAAAATGGCAAAACGGGAAATTCTTATTTTTTACAAAACTTTTGTCATTCTCTCTTTTTTTTTTTAATTGCTTTTAATAATTTAATCTTTTGTTATTACTTTCTATTATATTTTAAGAGTTTAAAGGATAAAGACATCTATTAAATAATTTCAAGTTTCAATTTTCACTATATTTATGGGCTCCATACTATTTGAATAGAATAACATAAATTAAAGATTGAATTTGATATAAATGAAAGGGTTTGTGGCACTATAGCTCCTTAAATTCTTCAATTATAATTGACCATTTAGTTTATGAACTAAATAAACATCCAAAAAAGTTCATTAATTAACCCATTGGTGACAACAACGTCCTTTTGTGTTTAAAACTGTTAACACTATCAAAACGATACAGAAAAACAAGGCGTTTGACATGCAGTCAAAAAAAAAAAACTCTTTTTTTTCAGAAATGTAGGCAGCTTTTTAAGATTTAGGAATGTCTCTTATTTTTTTTATGAAAATTCTCTATTATAACTAAAAGGAATCTTACTGTCGCTAATTGGTTACTTCAGAGACTTTTTTAGATATTTATTTGGTTCAAGGATCAAATTATCACTGTATAAGGAATTCAGAGATCTTTACTGTCACAAACCCTAATGAAAAGATGTAGGACTTTTTCTTTTTCGCAAAAAACACTATATAGTGTGGTTTTATTGTTGTTAATATTATCCCTTTTATATATTTATATTTTAATGGTAGTGCATCTTTTACTTCTAAGTCGCGTTTACAAGTCTGGAAATAATATAGTGAAAATAAATTTTTCCATTTATCTTTATGCTTATTTATTATTTTTTTAATATAAAAATGAAATTATTTATTGAAATAAATTATTTTCCACAATATGAGTAATACAATTACAAATTTCTCAATCACAGAACAAAATATCAACCTATAAAAGACTAATTATATTGACATGTGTCTGTGTGCCAATTCATTTCCAAACAAAATTGGTATTTCTTAACAAAAAATTTATATCACTAGCATTATTGCTAGATATACTATTATAAGAGTTTACAATATGCATAATAACCACAATGAATCTTAAAGACATCACAAGATCTAAATTTCATCATCTTCAAATTTTGCACCAATCTTTATAGATTCCAATTGCATAAATTTGTGAGAACAAAATCTCATTCGAGAAAACTAGGTGGATGATCAATATTTTAAATTAGTTTAAGTATATGTCCATATTTTAAAAGTTCTAGATAAATGTCTATTTTTTTAAAGTTTTAGTTGTATAATATGTTGTACTTTTATTTTTGTCATTAAGTGAGTTGAATATTTAGTTATAAACTTTTGAACTTTGTTATATACTAAATTTTGGGAAAAATAATAGTCAAATAACTTGTAAGTCCGAAAACTTTCACACAAATGGAAGACATTATTATTATATTTTCTCAAAAGGGGACAAATGGGAGGATTATTGAAAAAAAAATGTATGTCCTACCAAAGACGGAGATTAGAAAGATGAAAAATCAAGATAAAAATGTTATGATGAGATCAAAGAATTGATGAGTTTTAGATAGAGGGAGAATTATTCATGTGTTTATTAACACTACTAGGACATAACTTTTCATTGTCCCTCATAATTAGTAATATTGGGAAAGAGAAACATATATAAAATCCTTATAACTTTTTTTCTTTTAGTTTTTATCTAATAGAAATAATTATGGAATGACATACATTCACCATTATTTTGAAAAGTACCAACACATATAGCAAGTAAGCTATCTAATTAGTTTTAATTTATTTGTAATATATTTAATATACTAACTGAATGATGATAATTCACTTAGGATATGTATTGGTAAACAAAAATTGTTAAACTAGTTAGAACACATAGTATTATCCTTTTTAAAAAGTAAGGTGGTGGTATTCAAAATCCTTATTGAGAGTAATTACCTGCTCCATCTCCAGTCCTCCACAGCAGAGAGCCCTTCCCCCCGTTGCTCCTCCTCGTTTCCTCTTTTATCATGTTCCTCCCCTACTAGGGAGAGGAAGGGGAATCTTCTCTCCCTGTTATAGATTTTTCTATATTTTTTTTTCCTGTTGCTAGTTTTTTTGATAAATAATACTAAGTGGAAAACTTTCTGGTTTATTATTAATTAAATTAAAAAAGAAGAAGGTATAGAGGAGGTAAAAGTAACCAACTCAGGGAAAAGAGAAATAAACAGTAGAAAAACAAATCAACAAAAGAAAGTTAGAGGAGAAATCAAATAGTATTTCCGAAATAATACTATTGATTATACCTCCTAATAGTGCCTCGTTAAAAATATTTTTCTATAAAATACAGTAGTAAAAACACAAAACTGAAACAAGAGCACCTTTTTTTACACAAAAGACAACTAACAAAATCGAAAATTACAACGATCCAAATAATCCTTATGAAGAGCATCGTAAAGGAAAAGAGGAGTAGAATGCCACTAAGTCAGTGATTGGATACTCAGAGACCTAGAAGCCGTTACATTAGCTACCATATTCCCTTCACGGAAGATATACAATACATGAAAAGACATTTCAGAAATAAGGTTCTGTCAATGAAGCTAAGCAGGTTTCCAATGCCAAGGAAAACATAAAGTGCGAGACTTTAGAATCGAAGCCAAATATGTTGAATCACTCTCAAGCCAAATTCTCTTCCACCCAAATTTCGATGCATAAAAAATTTTATGAATAGTCACTGTCAATTCAGCTTTAAAAGCATAAGCTATACCTAGAGGAATGACAAATCCGCCCTATAAAAGCCCATAGAAGTACAAAAACCACCTCTATAGCCAACTAAACTTGGTGAACCAAAAGCTGTGCCATCCATATTAACTTTCAACCAACCTGGTAAAGGAAGATGTCATGTAACTTCAATAATCTTGGGAGCCATTTGAGGTTTTAAATCAACATGAAGACATTTCAAAATGAGTAGCTCTTCCAAAGAGTTTTTCATAACCAGACCCAAAACTATTTGATTCTCTGACTGCACACCAAATGAGTGAAATTGTAGAAGAAACGGAGACAAACTCATTATCAAACCGTAACTTGTTTCGTGATGTCCAAATAACCCAAGTAGCAGTAACAATTGTTGTTTGCCAAAAGTTGCATCAGTGGATTGTTAAAGTTAGCCTAAAAAGTGTCTTGCCAAAGATCAATAATTGAACCATCAAGCTGAATATGTCTTCGAAAAGCTAAGAAAATAGCACCCTAAAGACCTCTAGCATACTCACAAGAGATAAAGAAATTTTTAGTACTCTCCTTATATCGAAAGAAAAAAAGACAACAAGACGGCAAAAAAAACCCATGTCAAACTAGATTCTACTCAGTTGGAAGTTTATCTTGAACCAGCCGCAAAAAAATAAGGGAACGTGAAGGAAGAATAAAGCTAGCCTGTAATTTATTACCCCATCTCTTCTTTACAGAATTTCCAGCTAAGAATTTATAAGCATCTGCCTAAGTGACTTCACTAGAAGAAGAATATTGTCAAATAAGTGAATTAGAAGAGACATTACAAATACCTATTTTTTGAATCTCAGCAACCAGCATTGGAAAATAAAAGAAGCAGGAAGCGACCACTCAGAGCCCAAAACAAGGCTTTTAATAGTAGCATCAAAGCTAGGCTCCATAGCATTATTGAAATCAATTAAGTTAACTAATGGAGAGCCTAACGAATTGTTTGGCCAAAAACAAACTGATTAATCTCTAACAACGTACGAAATTGACTCATTAAGTAAAAGCTGGATGTAATTCCTTAATTTATACCAAATTGAGGATTTCCAAGATCGGCTCTGAATAAAACCAGTGGTGAAAAAATGTCCCCTTAAGAATAGAAAAACAAAAGAATCACACTTCAGCAAGCTCCAAGAAAGTTTCTTGAGAAGAGTGGCATTGAGAGTTCTAAGATCTTTAAGAACAAGACCACTATCTTCTTTAGCTTTACAACACATTTTCCAAGAAGTAATAACATCTTCAATTGAGAGTTTTATTTTCAAATAATCCTTCCATTTAGGAAAAATATTTGTCTAGATCCAGATTTATAGTAATTTTAATTTACTCAGATTTAGATCTGTGGTGACTTAAGTTATTTTTTATTTTTCCTTTATTAGTGATGTGATGATTCTCTAGATTTGTATCATTTTTTATTCAGATTTGGGAATATAGTTACTATGGCAGATCGGAGTTGGCAGAATTTTCTTCAGTGAATTAATTAGAAATGTCAATTCGGATTAGGAAGAATCAAAATGAGTCATTAAAGAGCTTTATTTTATCCTTTATGGAGTTTTTCTCTAAGATCATTGTCGGAGACTACCTATAACTCTAGAACATTTGAAGATTTTTTCTATTTTCAAGTGTATAAATTACTTTTTTGATTAGCATTGTATGAGATTATATCACTACAAGAAAATCAACTTTTTCTGACGGACTAAGGTTAGCTCGATGGGAAAAGTTGCATTTACTGACGGTTTAACCTAATCCCATCGGCAAATGATGGCCTAAAAAATCAACTTTTAGGACCTTTATACCGGCGGACTACTCGTTGGTATATATTCAATATACCAACACATGATTAACTTTTCGTCGGTAAAAAGTATGTGGAAAAAAACCCGAGTTTTTCCAGTGAATATTAATTTTTGGGCGGCAGTATTTTTTTACCTAAAAAAAGACATTTTATAAAAATACATTAACCGACAGGTTTGTGTTGTTCGTCGGTAAAAGTGTCTTCCTTTAAAGTTAAAATACGGTCGTTTTTATATAGTCATATTTTTTTAAAAACATTCACCGACGGAAAATATTCACCCGTCGGTAAATCACTACAATAAAGCAGAATTTCATCGACGGGCTATGTAAAACCCGTCGGTAAATTTTTACAACAAAACCGTATTCCTCTTTTTCCCTTAGTCTCATTTCAGCCACAGTCTCTGTTTTCCCCTTTCTCTCATTGCTCACAACCCCTCCTCTCTCTCTCTCTTCTGCCACTCTTCCCTCACCGTCATTCCTTCCTTACCGCCCTTCTCTCTTCCATCGCTCTTTTTCTTTTGCTCTCGGTTCCTCTCTCTTTTGCTTGGTCTCAATTTGTTTTGCTTGGTCTTTTGGGCTCGTGGTCTCCTTTTCTCGGTAATCTTGTAGTTTGAAAGGTAAGTACTTCTGGAACTAATTTTGTGTATTTATTTATTTTTTATTTTAATTTTTGAAAATTTGTTTATATAGGCATTTTGGGTTCGATGGATTTGTTTTTATATGCATTGATCAAGACTCTTTTCAAGTGTTAGTAATGAGGGGGTTTTTCGAAATTTTCTTCTTTGATAAAATGGGGGTTTTTTTTTTAAAAAAAATATTCTGAATATTGAATTTGAGACTTAGAGCCTTGAGATATTAAGATGTGAGAATCATTTTAAGTGACACATTTATACGTTTTTTGTAATTGCATATTGATCTTTTTCGAGTTTGAGTTATCGAGTCGTTAATCTGAATTAGAAATATTGGCTCGTTTGGTATCAGATTCGGATCTATTTTTTTTAAACTCAAAAACTTTGAAAATACGGAGTCCAATAAATATTTGTTTGTTTGGTGGGCTTGTATCACAAAACTGTTTTTGTGCTTCTGAAACTGATTCTGAGTGCGATTTCTATATCTTGTTTTGCATGTTTATATCCTTTTTCATGGCATATATTTTAATCTCTTAGGCTTACTCAATTTGTACAATACAACTATCATACTTAGTTGTCAAATTGTGATATTGTCCTCTCCTCTTTACCGTTTGGATTACGCCTATATATAGGCATTAATCCTTTGTAAAGAAAAGACCCTAGGATCATATACATTTCTCTCAGTTCTCAGTTCTTAGTTGTAGTTACGGTGGTTTAAAATTAAGTCTCTGTTTGTGTATTCCATCTTTAGTTAATACCAAAGTTCTGTCTCTCCATTTATCTATGTGAAACCATCATCATTACCTTATCGTTTCTTTCTCTCTTAATGAGGTCATTTTCTTGGTTCATTTTAAGTCTTCGTCATCAATTAATCTATTACTTAGTCATTATCCATCCACTAGCAACTTAACATTATCTTCACAAATTTACCAAAATCAATTCACATCATTATTTCTTTATTCCTTTCTTACACCCGTGTACTCCCTACTTCTTGTATATCTTATGCATGTTCTCCAAAAATCGAGTCATAGACCATTTATGTCTTGATTCCAACCCTTCACCTTATCCATTAACCATTTTCCACTACTTTGCTATTGTCGTCAATCCGAGTCATCTTCATCATTTTATTGTCATCATTTCCTTTTGTTTCTAGCGAAAACCAAGCTTGCATCTCACAATCTTTCATCATCCATGCATGTATTAAATAGTTAGCTCCAAATTACGTCTCCCATTCATACATGCATATATATAGATTTCCATACATATAAACACACGTTTATATACATATATATATTTATACAAATATGTATTATTATTATTAGTGTTGCATATTGCACATTATAAGTGATCTTTGGGCATCAAGCTACTCTCCATAACTTTGTGCTTGACCTGTAACATAAATTCAAGGTGTTGTACTCTCTGTATTTTATATATATATATATATATATATATATCTGTCTTGTATCTTTACCTTGGCAGGTAATTTATATTACTGCTCTAAATACAATCAATTACTACACTTCACCTTCTCCGTAAAGTAATCTGTATTGTTTAATTTTGGAAATTATACTTACTTTTATATTTGTTTGGTAGATTTTTTTTTTTCTAGTTTTTATAGTTATCTATATATTTTAGTTTTATATCTAATTTGTATTATAATGTAGGTAATTTTGTTGTGGAAATATGCACACACTTGGCTACAAATGTTGTATGTGCACATATATGCACACACTTAGTATTAAGTACCGAGTGTGCAGCTTGTTAAACATAATTTTTGGAATATGTGTTCATCATTTTAGTGCACGAAAATGTATAATAAAATATTGAACACCAAAAAAAGGGGGGGAGGGAACTTGTATTATCTTTTAAAGGATCCTTAGTGGTTAGGATCCCCTAAAAGCGCTACAAGTTCCCCCTTTTTTTTTGGCACTTAAAATTTTATCCCTTAAAAATTTTAGATTTCATAATATACATAATAATTTTTAATATTAGATTAAAATCATTGTAAATAAAAATTGTGTATTAAATAAAAAATAATCATATGACACCTAAAATGATAAAACACCCCTATAAGACATAAAATATGCTAAATTTTTCAAAATAACCCTAGAGTAGACGAGATACCAATAAAAGATATAGATTTTCTGAAATACCCCTACTTATGACATCCCTAGAAGTCCCAAAATTATGAAAATACCCATAGAAGAGAATAATCGATCTACAATTATTCTGTTGGTTGATGATTTATTTTCAAATATGTACGGTTATCAACTATCTTTAATATATACGTGATATATTTTATGCATGAAAGAAATTATCTTAGACCCGTTCAGGAGTCGGTGAGAGATTATGCATCTTGATATCGACTTCTGAATTGTCCTGTTTGGACAATTTGAGATTACACGTTATGTGTTGTCGTTTGCTTATAAACATTGTTCTCTGGTGGTATCTTCTTGTGTTCTCCAAGTGTGTACATATATGTAGCACACTTAGGAGAACTGTGGGGAGTTGCTGCTAGAATTTTGACGTGAACGAAACAATGTTTGAGTGAATGATGGACCATATAACAAAGTAATCTTGAATGTGATAGGACTTTACCTTTTAGTAGTGGAGTGATAAGGTGGATTTAGGACATATGCACACAGCTACTTTATATTTCATTGTATCCGCTCTTTACCGATAATTGTTCTTTGCTATATGTGGACAATATAAGATGGACATCGATAAGAGTTGGATGAGTATGAGGAATCAATTGTCAGCTCAGTTTAGAAGTGGTGCTGAGGCTTTTGCTGAGAGATCAAAAGCATTTGTCAACGACTAAGGTAAAGTGAGATATCCGTGTAGAAGATGTTTGAATGGGAAATTCCAAGACCCAGATAAAGTGGAACAACATATAGTTGAGAAGGGTATCGAACAGTCCTAGACTATATGGTCATATCATGGAGAATCATTTCTAGCAGTAACTACGGAAAGCGAAGACGAAGGGGATGAGATGCATGATCTCATGGCTGATATTGCTGGAGTAAGTGGACTAAGTCATGAAGTTGATCCAAACTTAGATGACATCCCGACAGATGGCAATCAAGACTCAGATAAGTTTAGCAAGTTATTTGAGGAGATGGAGAAAGAGTTGTATCCTGGGTGCACAAAGTTCTCATCACTTAACTTTTTAGTTAAGTTAATGCATTTGAAAATCCTCAACAAGTGGAGCAATAAATCATTTGATGTGTTACTCAAATTGTTGCTTGAAGCATTTCTAGATGGGACTAATTTACCTGGATTGCACTATGAGGCTAAGGCAAAGTTACGTGATATCGGTCTTAGATACGAATCAATTCATGTATGCAAGTATGATTGTGCTATATTTTGGAAGGAGAACTCAGAGTTAAACAGTTGTCTAGTATGTGGTGAAAGCCGTTGGGAAGTAGAGAAAAAAGTATCGAAGAAAGTAATGAGGTATTTTCCTATTACACCCCGATTGAAGCAGTTGTATAGTTCTCGGCATATTGCAAAGGACATGAGATGGCATGATTCAGGAAGGCCAAAAGAAGATGGTGTTTTGAGACACCCGGTAGATGGTCTTGCCTGGAAGGAGTTTGATCAAAAATATCCTTTATTTGCAGCTGATCCACGAAATGTCCGATTAGGGTTGGCAACAGATGGATTTAACCCATTTGGGAATATGAGCACTGCTTATAGCATGTGGCTAGTTATACTTGTTCCGTATAACCTACAACTGTGGAAGACATGAAAGCAGACTCAATGATGTTGTCTCTCCTCATCCCTGACATGGACATCTTCTTGAGGCCTTTGATTGATGAGTTGAAGGATTTGTGGTTAAATAGTGTTGAAACAAGGGATGCAGTAAGTGGTAACATGTTCTGTATACGGGCTGCAGTGATGTGGTTCATCAATGATTATCCAGCATATACCTTAATGTCAGATTGGAGTACAAAAGGGTATAAAGCATGCCCAATTTGTAATGAAGAAACTCTATCTGTGGGGATCCGAAGTAAGGTAGCGTATATTGGGCACAAACGCTTTCTTCTGATGGATGATAAAATGAGGAGGAGTAGACAATATGATGGTCAATATGACTTAAGGCCGCCGCCTAACAAGTACTCCGGAAATGATATTTTGAGTCAGTTAAAGCACTTACAGATCAGGTTGCCTGGGAAACACAAAGATTATGGCAGATGAAGAGGAAATGTACTGCAGCCGAGCTAAATTGGTTGAAAAAAAGCATTTTTTTTGAGCTTGACTATTGGCGGCACTTGTTACTGAGACATAATTTAGATGTCATGTACATCGAGAAAAATATGTGTGACAGTGTCTTGGAAACTCTCTTGAGCATCAAGGGAAAATCAAAAGACACAAATAAGGCTAGATTTGATCTGCAGATATGAATATTCACAAAGAGTTACATTTATACAAAGTGGGAAATAAGTGGAAGAAGCCACATGCTTCTTACACTTTAAGTCCTGGGGAGCAAAAGAAGTTCTGTCAATTTATCAAGTCAGTCCAATTTCCTGATGGGTTTGCTTCTAACTTAATACAAAATATGAGTGAAACAGAAGACAAGATATCTGGTTTAAAATCACATTACTGTCATGTCTTGTTCCAATATCTTCTACCTGCTAGGATTAGACCGTATTTAAAAAGGAAATCCGGGAGACTATCACTGAGATGTGTTTTTTTTTTTACAAAAGCTTTGTGCATGCACATTGAATGTGGCTGATCTAAAAAAGCTACAAAAAGATGTTATAACTATATTAGCTAAGTTAGAAAAAATATTTCCATCCGCCTTCTTTGATATAATAATTCACTTGATTATCCATTTACCAGAAGAGGCAATAGAGGGTAGACCGTTCATTTTCGATGGATGTATTCAATTGAGCGGGTCATGGGAGTTTATAAACAGTATGTTCGAAATCGAACATGTCCAGAAAGGTCTATTGTTGAAGTGTATGTCATTACAGAGGCGCTTACATTTTGCTCTATATATTTGCGGGTGTTGAAACTCGAGTTAATCGACCTGAACGTAATGAAATTGCTGTTGATGCTCGACCAAATCACATATTGTCAGTCTTTAAGTCTGTTGGTCACCCACTGGGCAAAAAAGATATTATTATTCTTAATCCTTCTGATCGGCTTAAAGCTGAGTGGTATGTAATGAACAACTGCCCGGAAATACAAAAATATCTTGAGTAAGTATTTTATACCCTTCTATGCTTTTTGTTCACTGTTATTAGAACTTCCCTAAAGTATGACACTATATACATGTAGTGAGTATATGAGAGAGTTAGAGGCTAAAGGTGGTGCAAACCTAGAACGACAACAAGAAGTTGCATTTCCTGCATAGTTTATATCCCAAGTAAGCTTCTCTTGTATAATTTCCTAAATTTCGCAAATCTTTGCACCAAATTATGTGTTATCTAATGATTTTTTTATATTAGATAAATCAATTATGAACATCAAGTTCAGATGAGTTCAACAATGAATTGTATGCATTGGCTAGTAGATCCAACTTCTAAATTCCTCCGACCCTTGTTATGTGGTGAATGGGGTAAAGTTTCTAGTTGATAAGCGTGATAGTAAACGCAACACCCAGAATTGTGGTGTCCGTGTTCTTGGATCTGATGGGAATTACTTCTATGGTATGTTAGAACAAGTTCTAGAGTTGTCATATATTAAAGGGTGCAGCATGGTATTGTTTAGATGCAGGTGGTTCGACATTGATCCGAGAAAAAAAAAAGATTTAGCTAGATGAACAATTCACAAGTATATACACAGGTGCTTACTGGTACAAAGATGACCCATTTATACTTGCATCACAAGCAGAGCTGATTTATTATACCAATGATGATAAGAATGGGCCATTATGGAAACTTATTAACAAGTATACACCTCGAAACATATGGGACTTTCCAGATGCGGTAGATATTTCTGATATTACATCAATAAGCACCGATGTTCCTATTTTGTAAGAAGCGAATTCTTTGTCATTCCAATTATGGGTTGAGCTTCCAGAAATGGAAAATATTCGATTTCATCGGGAAGACGTTGATCCAGATGAAGCTGATAATATTGATGACCTTATTTGTCAAACTCGTGTTGTGACCCCTAATGACTTCTTAGTTGATGATGATGAGTTCGAAGACGATACTTTAGAGGAATACAATGATGAAGAAGTTGAACTTGATGACCATAGTGATACAAGTTCTGAAGAAGAGAATAGAATATCTGATAATGTAACATAATTTTATATTCTAGTATGTGTAGAGTTTTGAAAATTTTGTATTTATTATTTTTTATATTACTATGTAACGTTTCTAAACTATGATAATGTTTTTTTTGTAGGATGTCTAGTCACGGGAGCGCTCCCCTAGCAACTAGTGCTACTTCCAGTTCCAACTATGGAGATGATAGATATGATCTCAAGGGAAAGAGGGTTAGGGAAGAGACGAGAGATTGTTCCGTCGAAAAAGAACTTACGAGGCTTAAGATTGACCGATTGAAGGTCGAGTTTTGTGAGAAGACAGGGAAGCCTATCTTGGATCATGGCAAGAAGTTCTTAAACATTCTTGCTAAAACGGTTAGAGACACCATCCCAGCTTCCACTCCGACATGGAAGGATGTGAAAAAAGAAGACATTGAGCTCATCTTGAACCGGATGGAGGTGAGTGAGTTTTCTAAAATATTTATTTTAAGCTATTTTAATAAAAGCCTTTATTAATAATTGTCCATTTTAATTTCGCAGGTAAAGTTTGATTATCCTCAGTTTGATGCAATCTTTATGGACTCTATTGAGTAGTCCATGATGGTATATTTATGGGATTGGCGCAACATGATGCGGAATCATTTTACGAAAATGGGGGGTAAGAAGGATATGGCTTTTATTAAGGCCAATCCGTACAAGAACGTTTCCTTCGATCAGTAGAATATTTTGTGTGATCGTTTCGGTTCTCAAGAGTTTGAGGTAATTAACATGCTTTTATAAAAAAAAAATTATTAAGAATAAATTATAATCAATAGTGAAATTAACAACTTGTGTATTTTTACATAAACTCTCGACATAGAACTCGAAAAATCGGTCTAAGCAATTGTATTCGCCTGCACAGGGGTCGTCTACCATGATTAGCCAGATGAAGGTAAAGGTTAGAAAGTCAAACATTTTCTCTAAACAGTACAAAATATACTATATCCAAATAATCTACCTTTTTTTTTTCCAACTTTTCATAGGGCAACCCAGAAACCGGAGAACTTATGAGTCCTATCGACTACATCAAGAGCCGCCATCTCTAGCCGTCTGATTAGCAGAACGAGTACACCCAGAAGAAACATGTAAGAATTCATTATATTTGTTTAAAATATTTAATTTGTGTATATAAATTATAATTACTTTAATTTTTATTTTATTTTGTAGGTGGAGATGGTTACGTCCAGGGTGGAGGCGCTCACTCAAACTCAGTCTCATGCTCAATCTGAGCTTAGGGATGGTGCCTCGTCTGCTGAGTCTATGGTAGGACAAGAACATGTCGATGAATTTCAGATCGTGTCCAGGGCTTTAGGGACTAGATCTAGGTGGTAGAAAGGGTTAGGAGCACTCCCTCAGTTGAAAAGTATAGGAGGACAGAGGGCTGCCAGCTCGGGATAAGTCACTGAGACCATCGCCACCTTGAAGCAGCAGCTAGCTGAGAAGGATGCAGAGCATACACGGCGGATCGACGAGACTCAAAGACAAATGGCCGAAAATGAAGCAGAAAACTAACGCCGGCTCGAGGAGACTCAGCGACAACTCAACGAGCAAAATCGGATGCTTCAAACATTGATTGCAAAGCTCGGCATAGAAATGCCACCCCCTCCGCCTCCAATTGTAGATATTTTTTATTTTATAATATGTTCTAATTTTAGATACAATTTGTATAGTTTCTTTATTTAATAAAATTTGTGTTAATATATCTTCTTCTAAATTTTAATATATTAGTTAACTAAATTAATTATTAATTATTAATTAATAAACAATTATAACAATCAATTAAATAAATTTTTTTAAACAAATTAATAAAATTTTTGTCGACGCATAATTGTGTCGATAAAGGATTATTTATATTCTACGAAAATATATTCACTGACGGGTTTTATCATCGGTAAAGGTATTTTTTAAAAAACAAATATTTTCTAGATATTTTCACCAACACATTTTGTCGTCGGAAAATATATTGTACGTTTTTAGATTATTTCTTTAATAACTTTCAGCGATGCATAAATGCATTGGTAATTCTTTGACTTTCACCGACACATTTATTTATTAGTAAAAGTCAAGTAGATTTCGAATATGGTCATATTTTTGCCGACGGAAAACTTTTGGCGACGTAACCCGTGCGTCGGTAAAATTCACTAATACGTCGGCGAATGTTACTTTTACTGACAAAATTAAATTTTCGTCGGAAAGTGATATTTAACTACAGTCTTACACTGATGATAGTCGTCGACGAAGAATTGCGTCGATAATTGTCAAATATCTTTCACTGACAATTTTATACTACTTTTTCCAACGACAAAATGGGTCGGCGAAAATCATGTTTCTTGTAGTATATGCAGCTCGATTTGTTATTTTAACTCTTATTTGAGTATTAATGAAGTTGTTTTGCTTAAAAAAAAATATTATTTTATTAAAAAGAAAACGAAACATTGACATCTCATCAAACTCGTTACCGAAAAAAAAAACCCTCTCAAAGCCTATACTTCCCACATTTTAGTACGTAATTGACTAAAGTTTGATTCATATTCCTAAATCTCGAAGAAGTTCGGCCACCTAATTATTTTAAGAATGAAACATCATTGCTTGCTTTCTGGTTACTTTTCGTACTTTCTTTCTTTACAATTCTTTTTTCTTTTTAATACGGATATCTAAACTCTAAACACACTCATAAGTTTTTCGTACCTTACTTATACACCCAGATCCACCGATCGTGAATTTGTTGAACTATATTGAATTGTGTAAGATTGGATTGGTCATTTCATCGGTAGAATATGTAAAATACACACAGTACACGAAAAAACAAAAAACAAAAAAAATAGGCCTGACTACTTCACCCCCGCCAGCGCAGCACTAGACCAATGGGCCAGGATATAATAGAGCAGTCTATAGTTAAGTTTGTACATGCATTACAGAGTGATGTGGGGTTTTGATTAGACTAGTTTTAACCATATATGTAAAGCTTTTATATTTGCCAAGCTCGTAATTCTTTGGTTTGGCCAGAGCCCGTTTGTCCACACCAGTTTGTTTTAGAATTTATAATTTAGTAATATTCGGTAGCTTCTGAGTTCTGACATATTATTACTGTCTATATGACTCGTCGTTGTTACAAGAGTGAATATCGCAGTCACTTGTGTAGGACAATTGATTCCGTTATTACCTAGCTAACACAAAATTACAAGGAATTCCATACAACGAATCTAATCATCTTGTCTACGTGGCTTACTATTTTCCTAGGGAATCTGTCAAAGCAAGGACGAAGGAAAAATCTTAACAGTAGTTAATTATTTTGAATCGTTATATTTTTACGAGATTTGGACATATTTATATACCATTTGATTATCATGCGATTAGATGTTTAGAAATGCATGTTATGTGTGGTGTCGTGGGTTTTTCACAAAGAATTGGGCTTCCATCTCAAAAGGTGAACTTATGAGAAATCCACCGCACAACAAGTAATGCAGTGAGTTATCAGTCACTGAAAATTCCGTAAACGCTCAATGTAGGGCTTCTTGGTTAGAGTTTGTGCCCTTGAAGCATATATTTAAAATTTTGCATAATAAATATAATGGCATTTTTTTTCTTTGATTTTATGCATATTTTGTACGTCTAATAACAGAAAATTCATAGTTTGTTATCGTGACTATAACTTTGGTATATAAGTATTATGTACATGTGGATTATATTTGTAGGTAATATGCTAAATAACGTCAATTAAATATTATTAGTACAATGTATTAATATTGAGAATATAATAGTCTTATCCAAATTACGATATAGAGACATTAAGATGGATGTATTTTGTATAATAAAATTATATAGGATTACATTATACGTAATTTAAATTTCACATAAATTCTGCTAATTTTTGAGAATTTAAATAATATCAAAAGATGATCATTTATAGATCGATCTTAATCTTGAGTAGTTATAGACTCTTATTTGTAACATTATATCTTTTGACTTACTTGTTACGGTTTGTTTTTGAATAAGTCGAATTAATTTATTAGGAAACATAATGAGATGGATAGTTAGGAATATAACTTATACAATTAAAATCTATTTCTTCATGAGGGAAGTCAGAAAGATGATTTCTTTGTATATTAATTCTGGACTTAAACACTTTGAGCAGTTAATTCGTAATAGATTTATAAATTAATTGTTTATTGGAGAAACAATACGACACATTGATAAAGAGGCACATAATTAGAGAGATCAATAAAAAATTAACCTAACTCTAATTACAAATCATTTATGGAGGATTGAACTAGATATAGTGATCAAATTAATAGATTGTTCAATATTTTCTGAGTAAAATTAATTCTGTAATTTTAGTACAACTCTAAATATTTTGTGGAGTAATACCGAAATTAATAAATTCGACAATTTAATTAATTATCAAAATTTATTAGAACTTGCATTATAAGTCCATAGATCCCTAATGCCACCTCTAATAACCTTGCATTAGATATTACAATATATCTATTATTACAGGCTTGATAATATGTCTAGAAAATATTATTTTCTAATAACTTGTTGTAATTAAAAGTTGTTATTATTCATTAATTTATTTTGAATTAATTAATAATATATTGTGAATATCCTTATGATTAGCAATATGGAAGATTCCATATTGCTAATAGGAAGCTCTTTCTAGTTAGCACAGAGTACTCTCTTAAAAGCAAGGATAATTTTCTAGTTAATTGTATTTAAATTTTGAATTTCAAATAGCAAATTATAGAGAAGTTTTAGAAACAAATTTTTTGGAAAATTTAAAAAACTAAAACACCCCTTGGAAGGGGGTGTTATACGCCAATTATAGGGAATTTGTAGGTGGCGTGTAATCTCTTTTAAAGTGAAGGGATTTTATCTTCGTAATTAATTTTTGAAATTAATTGGATTAATTAATCATTTTATTAAACTATTTAAATAAAACTTATTCAAACGAGCATTCCTAGAACAGGAGAAGTACATATTATTTTGACAAATTTAGGTGGATAATCAATATTTTAAATTTGATTAAGTAAATGTCTACTTTTAAAATTTTATAGCTAAATATCTATGTATATATATTATTACACTTGGTAGATATATTTATCTACTGATTTTAGTTACTATACTAAAATATACTTAGTATATTATTTTTTATACTTGGTATATAAGATTTTACACTTAGTATAAAAATATATATACCAGACATGTTGCTATAATATTTTGACTTAAATTATGCACAAAATTTTGTCATATTTCTAAAAGACCCTATTATTTTCTACAGAGCCTCCAAAATCTATAAAGAGAAAAAGAAAAAAAACCTTTCCGATTTTCAATAGAATCAAATTTTACAATCTCATGTGTTAAGAATATTATAAGATAAAAAAAATGTGAGATATATTATTATTGTTATGCCTCCTCATTGATCCACTCATTGATCTACTGATATTGGAGGCTTGGCTTGGAAGTCCTATGCGTAATTTAGAAGACAAGAAAATAAAGATACGCTGATAGTCATTGTGAGATAGTGAATCATGTTCTTTGTTCCTCTACAATTTGATTTCTATGATTAATATTATAGGCTCATATAGATAAAAATTTTGAGAAAATATTTAATATGTTTGGGCTAATACAGTGCACTTTGTTTGTTTGGAAAGAACAAGTTTTTTTTTTTTTTTTTGGAATTTCATTTATATGGAAAATTTCGAGGAGAATTTCAATTTGCATGATAAAATTTAAAATTTGAATAAATTGAGCAAGCTTTTCTTGACATTGGGTAGACTTTCTTTAGAAGTATGAAATCTGTATAGGATTTAGCACTAAGAGAGGTATGGATAAGGTAATGAAAATATTGGTTCAATTACTCTTCTAGTCCAAGTGGTACTTAACTGAGGAATGGGGCTGATTGTTGGGTTTGAATTTTTTCCATATGCCAAGAAAATCAGGTTTTGTTCGGAAGATAACATGTTAATTGGAAATTTGAATGGAATATATGAGTCCATATGAGGGGTTCATTAAGCTACCGGTTTGAGTGTGATTCTATATCGATTTCTATTTAGATAAGTAAATAAATAATTTAAATAACTTAGTTATCTTTTTTTTTTTTTTAGTTTCGTAATTTGGGTAACGAGAGCTGATAAGTATCCTAGTTCTATTTAATTACTTGATTTTATAATATAATTATAAAGAATCCTAGCTACTAGAAAGGTGATATCTTTTCTATAAATATATATGGATTTTTTTTTTATTGATTGATACATACTAATAATAAATTAATCGTTAGAGTCTCATTTTTGCGGATATCCCAGGTATCCCAAAAATATTCTAGCTATAGATTTCGTGATGATTATTAGCTTGTCGTTCGAGCAATTATAGATATCATCGTCTTATGGTTATGCTTTGTTTTTTCATTGTGAAAGTATTTGAATTGAGAAAATTCTAGACTATATATCAGCTTCTGAACTTGATGATTTATCATTTCTTTAATGTACATTTTTTAAGAAAGTTAAGCATCGATCCTTTTACTAGACAAATTTTACAAATTTTTTTTGTACTTTTGACTATTAAAACTCATTCTGAGTTTAGCTTTCGTTTTTTTTTTTTTTTTTTTTTTTTTTTTTTTTTNNNATAGCCATGTGCGTGGTAAATTTTCCATTAATTTTTTTTTCAGTTTTTTACAATGAGGAGTTATCAATGTTTTTTTTTTTTTTAGGGGTAACACTACAATTTTGACATAAATGATCAATAGGATTTTCCTTTGCTACTTGGAGACTTATTCATTACTAAAACGTTCTAGTCTATCTTCATCGCTAGCTAATATCAGTATCAGTATCATTAATAAGATTTTCTCCCCTAGTCCCTATTGAATTTGAAATCAGCCTTATTTTGGAAGGGTCCAGTAAACTACACGTTTGAGTGTGATTCTATATCGATTTCTATTTAGATAAGTAAATAAATAATTTAAATAATGTAGTTATCTTTTTTTTTTTAGTTTCATAATTTGGGTAATGAGAGCTGGTAAGTATCCTAATTCTATTTAATTACTTGATTTTATGAGATAATTATAAAGAATCCTAGCTACTAAAAAGGTAATATCTTTTCTATAAAATATATATGGATTTTTTTTATTGATTAATACATACTAATACTAAATTAAGCTTTAGAGTCTCATTTTTGCGGATATCCCAGGTATCCCAAAAAAATTCTAACTATAGATTTCGTGGTGATTATTAACTTGTAGTTCGAGTAATTGTAGATATCATCTTCTTATAGTTATGCTTTGTTTTTTCATTGTGAAAGGATTTGAATTGAGAAAATTCTAGAGTATATGTCAGCTTCTGAACTTGATGATTTATCATTTCTTTAATGTACATTTTTTAAGAAAGTTAAGCATCCTTTTACTAGACTAATTTTACAATTTTTTTTTGTACTTTTGACTATTAAAACTCATTCTAAGTTTAGCTTTCCTTTTTTTATTTTTTTAGTGCTCACTATTGTTCAAATCGAAATAATTGCATAGCCAAGTGCATGGTAAATTTTCCATTAATTATTTTTTTTTTCAGTTTTTTACAATGAGGAGGTATCATTGATTTTTTTTTTTAGGGGTACCACTACAATTTTGACATAAATGATCAGTGGGATTTTCCTTTGCTACTTGGAGACATATTCGTTACTAAAACGTTCTAGTCTATCATCGTCGCTAGCTAATATCAGTATCATTAATATGAATTATTTTTTTTTAAAATTTTTTTTAACTATTGCTTTTGTAGTTTCTTTCTCATGATTATAGTACTCAAATTTATTTTGGATCTTCCTTTCCAAACTGCAACATTCTCATTACAATTTCACGATAAAATTCATGATATTTAGGACCAATATGAATCACTATTTATTGTTAACAGTAGTTGCAATAACTTATCTTCACCGTTCCAAAATATGATAATGAGATCTTGAATCACTATTTCTTAATAGTAGTGATCGTCTGGGTTTTCCTTTGCATTTCTACGGCGCAATAATATTGGTAGAATCACTGTTTCGATCTTAGAAGTAGTTGAAGTGGTCGATGACATTATTTTGATGTTAGCTCCTCAAATCGTGGGTTCCTAAGGATATTCATGTTTTTACTCGTTTCTACATTAGAATATAGCAAAATCAATCATATTTTTAGAAAAATAAATATCTATGTAAATAATTATTAATTAAGAGGTGGATAGGATCACCACCGGGTGGGGTGGCGCAGTGGTTCACGAGGGTTTGTCTGGAGGTCGTGGGTTCGAGCAAGGTTTACGCAGATTAAATATTAGATCAAAATCCCTGACTTCGATCCCTTAGACTCCTGGCAGAGCCCTCCCCATTACTCAATTTGATGGAGCTATGGTGACGTGCTTCGTCGCCTTGGGATAGATCTATAGCGAGAGTTTTAGCGAACCCTCCTGAATGTAGGGTTAAGAAACTCCTATTTATATAAATTAAAGTGCAAAACAAGAACCCTCCTGACAGTAGGGTTAACAAGCTCCTATTTAAATTAAAGTGCAAAACAAGATTTGAATTTCAACGAAATGGACTTGAGTCTTCTCCACTCTTCCTTGGTTTGGGTTCGTATCCCACTATTCCTTTTGAATTTTTTTTACTAGTCCCTTTTTATTTCCCTTTTACTTTATTTTTTAGTAATCACTAGTTTTCAAATTTGACTATTTACTGATTACAAGAACTAGTTAAATGAGGGTATGAAATGAGAAATCGTAAAGGTTATAAATTAAGGATAGAATAAGACTTTCATAATTATTTAGAGCAATTAACAAAGTAATTCATCCTTAATTAATTTATTAAAACATCAAATTTAGAAAGTATATTTGTATATTCAACAAAAATTGATTAAAAAGATTTGACGACTGTATGAAATATTCACACACTATCTAAGAAATCCCCATAAATTATATAACTTATCACGTGCGCATTTTCCTTCTTACCCTATATACCCTGTCACATGCCATGAACATTTTGACTTCTTA
The DNA here is from genome assembly GCA_002914805.1 of Parasponia andersonii. Taxonomy (NCBI): domain Eukaryota; kingdom Viridiplantae; phylum Streptophyta; class Magnoliopsida; order Rosales; family Cannabaceae; genus Trema; species Trema andersonii. The sequence continues at coordinate 664,754 of JXTB01000051.1, forward strand.
CCCTAACTGGTGCTCTATTTCACGTGATGCAGAGGTACACCACCATTGGTGGTTGAGAAAACATACCTTGATCGATCCAATATGAGCCATGTATGTAAGCTTTAAATATATAATATAGATTATGTTAAACATTAACAATATTCTAAGAACATTATGTGTGTGCGGAAGTCTATCATGTGAGCTGGCTCAGAAAGTTTTATGTTACAGTGATATTATTGAATTGTCAGACTCAGCCTTCCCAAGACGACCTTGTATTTTCAACTTAGAGACCCATTTTTATGCCGAAGCAATTAATAATTGTGCACCCAATTCATGCACCGCCGGAGGAGGATGAACTTTATTTTTCTTGTCTATCTCATAATGTCCCTTAATTTATAGGCTTTGAAAAGGACTAATTTTGGCCATGAGTATATAGTATCCTCGTTCAAGCTAACTAATTAAATGGACAAGTTAATTATTCCTCGGCACTACAGATTTGTAATCAATCACATTACGTGATTAATAAGTCTAATGACTGATCATAGAAAAGCTCAAATGACGAAATTATTGGTTGGTATGTAAAGCGACAAGTAATTTCTACATTATTAGAGAGAGTCAAATGTTGTGCACAAGTAATGTCTTAGTCGTGTGAGAGAGTTAGACTAATATGTAGTATTTCTTAACCGTTAGATTCTATCATATTTGCTTATGGTATAATTGTGATGCAAGTATAATTTAATCCATCCTTTAAAAAGGTGCATAACGAATAGATAAATATTTAATCACATTAATTATTTTATCACGAGGTATATAATAGAGGAGTATATCATGATAATTATATCATGTAGTTATCTAATATTGAGGTTTTTCATTTAAGTCCCACTTTAATAAAATTATAATAAAAAAAGAAGAAAAAGAACGACAAAATTTATGGTGAGGAAGTAATTAATTAGCATTCCTCGTTCTCGAGAGAAACATTATAAAATTCTATTAGTTTCAATAATTCTTCAAATTAATCCTACAAATATATACACACAATTATTGAAAAAAAAAAGATACATTAATTAATTAATCAATCAGTCCAGCTAATTAGCTAAGAACGTTGTTATTGTTATTACCGTGTTAAATTCCTTTCTTCCTCATGATCAATCTCATTAACAATCCGACCTCGAATGTCAGAACAACACAATCTTGGAGAAGAAGAATTAGAATTAACCGAAAAACAAGAAACAGCCGAAGAAAAAGAAGTCTCCGCCGTCATCGCCGTCGTCGTCGTCGTCGTAGTACTCGAATCATTACAACCACCCGAACCGCCGCTCCCTTCGGCGGTAGCGAGATCAACGAGCAGATCGACAAAAGCTCCGACGATAAACCCGTGATTGTTCTTGCCATTAACCCTCAAATACCATCCCAAGAGCTCTTCCAAACACTCCCAATCCTTCACGCCATGCATCTCCACCATCTCCTCCATCGACCGTCGAAAATCGGCGCAAGGATCGTCCGAATCCATCGCCAACACCACGCTCTCCCTGTACGGTAACAGCTCCCCGGCGCCGGAACCGCTGCACGCGGCGGCGAATTCTCCGGTGCCGGCGTCTGAGTTCGTCTTCTCGAGAATTGAGCTCGAGTCTGTCCCCGGCTCGAAGAAGAGCCGCTCCGACCGGGCCGCGTGGACGACCGTCTCTAGCGACTCGCCGGCGTAGTATTCCTCCGACTCGGTGGAGAAGCTGGCTGACTCGGACGAGTTCGTGAACCATGACTCGGGGGTGTCGACTACGGCGGCGGTGGCGGAGACAGCGACGTCGTTGGGGTCGAAGAAGACGGAGTTGACGGTTCGGAACATGTCTTCGGACACGCGGAAGGAAAGGGTCTTGGGGTGTTTGCAAGATGGCCATTGGCGCCACGGACTGTTATGTTTGTTGCTTTGATGATGATCATGATTATTGGACTTGAAGAGAAAAGTTGGGAGCCTCATTTTCTTGCCCATTTGGATATTTTTTGTAATAACTAGATTGGGGGGTTTGGATTGAATGGTGGTTTTGGGTTGTTGTTGGTATTAATGGGATCCGAGCTAGAGAGTCCTAGAGTGTTATATATATATATATATATGTATGTATGTATATATTTATAAATATTTAGACTGAGATAGAGGAAGATGGGAAGGAAATGGGAGAAGTAGGACCTTTCATGTGTGTATTTAATAGTATAATGGTTTTGTGGAATTTAATGTGATTCAATGCGCCCTTCTCTAGACAACTTAACGTAGCATCACTTTTGTCAAAATCAATTTTCTATTCATTCATGGTCCTTTATTTTTATTTAAGTGTAAATTGTGCACATTTATTACAGCTTGCTGTTATTGGTAAAAGTTGTTCACCAAATATTCAAACTCAAGGGCTTGACCCTTCACCGAAAGGACAAAAAAGAAAAAAAAAAACCCAAGATTTAACTGATTTATACTAAGACTGCAATTAAAATCACCGAATTTAATTGTTCACAAATTGTAAGATACATATTGACAGTAATGGTTATATTACTGTATAGGCTTAATCTTAGTGTTTACTATTTACATGGATCATAAGTATTTACAAGTAATCGCATTCTCTGCAGTAGTATTGGTAGTAGAAATATTCTCATTCTTTCTCTTAAATTTGTGTAAATTTGTGTAGGCCTTATATATTTCTCTCTTTTTAATATTTTAGTAAATATTTAAATGAGAATTATTATCTCATATATTATTTATGTTGTTCTTTAGTAAACATGTCTTTAGAGAAAACATTACGGAGACTCTAAATTGAAATGAAGCTGGGGGATTTTAAAAAAAAAAAAAAACTTTCATTATATAAACTTCAAGAAATATTAAAAAGAATCATCATGAGAATGTTGTACTAATATATATTTTTTTTTCGGAAGGGACAACGACGTATTTAAGTTATACTAATTATTTTTGTTCTTGCGAGTTGCTAGTCAATGTAATATTTTCTCTTGAACTGACATCTCAATCTTTGAAAGGAGGGAACGGAAAAATGATATTTAATTACAAGGTCTAACATGATTTATAATTTTGTATTATTTTACATCATTTAACCTCAATTTGGGATCTGTACGAAATAATCACTTATATCTTCTTCTACCATAAATAGTGCTAGAGATCCAACTATTATACCAAATTTTTTGTACAACATATGCGGTACGTGAGTTGTCACAATTGAGTTGTATCAAAACTTATCATAAATAGATTAAATATTATTACCAATTAGATGGTGACAAATTTTATGCCATATGTGTTGGTATTAAAAATTTGTTACGATAATTAGTATTATTATTCATATATATATATATATATACATGTTTGTCTAATTAAAATTTATTACACGTGCCTTTTTATGATAAAAGTTAGAGAGAGAATAATATTAAATAATAGATATTTATTTTTATTTTTTTTTCTAATTATCTAAATTATAATAACCGTTACATTATGATCCGACGACTTAAAAAAAATACTTATATATACGTGAAAAAACAAAATGCATATTTGATTGGAACCAAATTAGATTGGAACAATATGTATATAATATTATACAAAGTCAGTAAATCCAAGTGTACACATCATCGTAATAAAATTTGTCATCATATATATGTGATCATTGCTCAAAACCAAAATAATGAAAAACATCACTACTTATTCATGATATCCATTCTTATGCAATATGTTGTTTTATAGTACCCTCTATAACTACAAGAAAATTATTGTAAGAGAAAAAAGAAAAAGCAAGCTGAAAAAAGAACCATAATAGAGGCAAAATTCATGTGAGGTATTTAAGAGAGAACGGTTGAATCACGCTTAGTTGTACGTCCAATTTATATATGCCCTTTATTTATGAATTATTTCAAGAAAATGATCTAAAGACCTCAGGAATAGACTCCCAATATTTATGAGCCACTATTACCTTTTTTATATTTTATTTTTTGGACACAAGGTACTATATCCTTTTTGTTTTTTCTGCCTCTTATTCGTACTCTTCCCCGTTAATAATCATAGCCCTCATGAGAATATCCAACAAAACGACAAAAAAAATTTATTCACATCAAAATAAAAAAAAAATATTTATAATTTTGCATTGGATTTTGATTAGTACAGTTTTAAATTTAAATAACAATTTTTGCGTTTACTTTTCTTTGATCAAACGATGCAAAAGTTTACATTTATTCTATTTACACAGTGTGAAATATTAGTATTGCTCAGTTTTACACTAATAAGTTTGTAAGGAAACTATAATGTCTTAGCCGATAATCTAAACATTGATTTTTTTTCGGATGCATTTTGTACCGCGCATTACATGGTGTAATAGCTTAATATATGTACCACCTAATACGATTATTTAGAAAAAATCAATACCAACTGAAATATTGAAAACTCTCTTCCGCTAGAGGAAAAACAAATTGAGAAATTCTACGACATGATACGAGCAAATTGTAATTTATCACATTGCGCATTTTAAATGGTACTTAGATAGTCATGGATCTTTTTTTTTTCTGCCCCGAAAAACAGACTTGGAGAAGAAGCATTAGAAAAGTAAGAGCCATCCACCATGAAGCTATCCCTTCCTTCTAAATGTTCGTTAGAGACCCTTTATATCGTTAGGGACCGTTTGACATAAAGTAATCTCAGTTTTTATATTAATAGAAATACTAAAAATGATGATATGATTGTTTAATATCTAGAATAATTATATTTGGTTGAACACAGTAATTTTATCTATAATTTTTGGGATGTTAGATAACTGTGTTTAGTTGCACATGAGAATATATTTAAATTAAAATTAAAAAATAATTAAATAATTAAATTACTTATAAAATAATAATTTTTTTAATATAAAATAAAATAATTTGCTATGATTCATAAGATGTCATATTTTTGTTTGTTTCGTTTTTTAGGGTAAATTTTAGATAAGAGGTCATTTAAAATCCAGATTTTTTGGTAACTTTAAGATGACAACACTTAAGAGGATTTGATATTCGAGATAATTATTTTATTAGGTATTAAAATGATAGCATTGAAATACTTATTTTCACCTAAAGATTATCTTATACCAAATGGCCACTTAATTAGTTTGTTTACATATTATATCTTGAAATAATCTTGTGATATTATGCTTGTTTCTTAATTTTAACTTGTGGAGGGGATTCCAACTTATTACAACCATCAAAATTGATAAGATTTGTGGTTAACATCAGATTGGACAAAGCAATTTATGTGCTGTTTTATGTCTACAGAAACATACTATTATGAAATAAATTCTTGCACAAAAATTATCGGACTTTTAAGTACACCGTGTGAAAAAATAGTATTTGCATACTTATAAATTTGTATTGTATGGCTAAAAAACCTATTTTGTCAGGCCATAACAAAGATTTGATATTCATAATATTGCTATTGCATGAGTTCTTTTCTTTCTTTTTTTCTTTTTTTTTTCGGTGAATAAAAGAAAAGAAAAACTCATCTTGTTTACTTAATGTGAAAAATTCTTTCATCTTGTTTAATAAAAATTTTGGTGGATATATATGATCAAATCTCATAAATATTAGTTACCAAATGCCGCAATTTTAATTTGCGGCATGAGCATGATTCATGACTCTGTACTCCTAAAAGGTACAAGTTGGCCCATATGGACGGTTGACGGTTTCTATTAATCAACAAATTAAGAGATTAGGAGGGAACAATAATTAATAAAAAAAACATAAATGTCATTATATATACTTCCCGATTTTATCTTTTTATTTTTGTTTAATGATAGAACTAAATCGGACAAAACATATTGTTGGTAGTTCTAATACCATCTGTTAATCTAACGGGTACAAATGCCATTGATCAAATTTATTGATCTCAATAATAGGAAGTAGTATATTATCTTCTCGGAGTTGGGAGTTTGGGACCATTGTCCTACACAAAAATATAGAGAATTGCTAGTAGATGTCGCTGTTTTTCTGCTGGTCCATTGCTCCAAAGGTACATGTGTTATATCCATGTGAGAGTGGGCCCAAATAGCTGTTTTTGTTGTACGAAAATCCGTGTCACCGTGAGGGTGACACTAGTGGGGTTCTCTTGAGTGTTAGTTCCAACAAAATGTGAAGTAAGCTATAGAGAAATGCCAAAAATGGTGGAGCCTTTCCTATTATATTTCAGATCCAAATTCATACTGCTAATAGCATCAAAATTTTGTTTTTGTATTTTTTTTAATAATAGGTAAAAAAAAAAATTGAACTTCAAAGTATAAACATCGAAACTAGATATGAGTGTGGTTATTAATTTGATTAAATCTACGAGTACATGTATAACAAAAAAATGATATTGACATATGCATATTTTATATTATATATTAGTAACAGTAACAGGAACAATTTTTTTTAAAAAAAAATTTAATGTTTTTCTTCTTCTTCGATCAACTTGAGCCCTTCAGAAGAGTAGCATCCAAAAAGAAAAAAAAATCTCTCTCGAGTAATTGTTGGACCTTTTATTTCAAAAGTGCGGTAGTAAATAGGTGTGCTTGATTTTCTTGATTTCATTGTCATGTGCTTCCACTTTCTGGTTGGTTATAACTTATAAGTTACGCCTTACAGCAAATGTACTGCTCTGGATTGTACGTATTATTCCGCATTTATGGGATAATTGCCCCTTTTCATTTAGATAAAAAGCATTATATGGTGGCAAACGTGAACAAAATCGTACATTTCACAAATTACAAACCTAAAAAGTCCGTACCCACAATGTAAAGATTAGCCGTCAGTCATGGTATTTTTCTTTTTATCAATTCCCCACTCAAATAAAGGTTCCAAATTTTGAAGCACTCTAGGAAGTTTCCTATATAACAAATATTATTTCAAAGTTTCACAAAATGCTTTATCTTAATTTTTTTTTTCACAGGATATTCTATAATCGCCAGAATTCCAAAGAAGCCCTTATACATAACAAAAATAGGTTCATTATTAGGTACTCAACATGATACTGAAAAATGTGTAGTTCTTTTTTGCTGGAAAATGAAAACTTATGCCCTCTAAAGTTGTGCTAATAAATTTAATTATCTATTGTGGAAATATGTGTATAAATAAATCTCATGCTCAAGCAACTAAGAGGATCACATTGTTGGAATATGCAGATTGTGTTATTAAATAAGATTATGGATTCTTGAAGCGAATATTAATAGTTGTAAGTGAACTGTTTTGTTTCCTATCTACCATAAATATTATTTATATGCTTGGGTCGATGTCACTGGTTCCCCAATTGCACATGCACCATTGACCTCCCTGTGATTGACGGTTTATTAATTAAAGCACATGTTTTACTAATTTTTGTAGAGTTAATGCATGTTTATCCCTCGTTTAGACTATATATCACTTAGAGTTTAATAAAATGACCTGAGGTTCTCCTCTAGGTACAATTTATCGAAAAAAAAACCTATATATCACTTAGAGATTTTGTAAAGGCATGCTTATTAAATTAATTCGGTCCCCTCATATAGAAAATGATCTTATGCCAAGTACCATAGTTCATTTATATTAGATGCATGTTAAATTTGATATATATGAACACTAGAAATCAAAATGTGGCAAATTGAGCAAATCACAAAACAAAATACTCAGTATTGATGAGAGGTACTATAGCCATAATATTGAAATATTGGACCCCATATTTGAATGGGGAATAATGAATATGGCCAGCTATTTTGGACTATGTATTAAAGTCAAAATCTATGCCCCAGAGGCACCTACAATTTGATAATACACGCAAACGATGGTCTAACTCGGCCTCTTTTCTTTTCGGTCTCCATAAGACAGAGTAGATGTTCTATAAACCAAATGAAAATTAATTTTCGGGATATCAATTTTCGATAAAGAGCAGATATATGATATGGTATGGAAATTGACGCATCATGAATAATTGATATGAATAAAAATTGGAGCAAGCATTCCACGTCCTAGCTAGTTAGCATTACCCATTAATCTATGTACAAAATCAAATTTGTAGGGCTCCACATAAATTATCAATACAGATTATTCTTATCCTACTTAATGGCATAAATAAATATTGGTTCCAAAAACATGTACATAAATGAATTCAATAGTAGTGTACTGATTAAAATATACGAGTATAACTAATGAACTCCCAATTCTTTAGAAAGAGAGAGAGAGATGTAGGTGAAAAGAACATGATGGAATCAACAGGTTGTTTGTTGCAAGTGCAAGATTCAGGCAAAGGCCGATTGTCTTCCAAATGAAATTATGAAACAGAGACCTCATAAATTATTTGGTGTGCGTATATACTCCTCTCCTATATATATTATTTATATTAAATATTGATTTTGTAAAATCACTAGCAATACAAATAAATAAAATAACCACCGATAGGTATAAGTATTCATTCTTTGTTTCCCATTTTTGTAAAAAATAATTTTAGTAACGAATCACTTTTCTCTTTTCTTAAAAAAGCGTAATAATTTTTTTTTTTGTAATGATTTTGTTAAATTTTTTTCATTCTCGAAATTTTCTCAATTATGCAGAAAAAAATACTAATTTTTTTTTTATTTTACGATTCCAAGAGTTTTAACGAAAGAAAAAATCTTTTATTTTCAAGAGCTTCAACGTTAAAAATCGAAAAAGGAAGAAGAACTTTTCCTTATTGATTATCATTTTAGAATTTATAATTTTAGTATAAATTTATTTTCTAAAGGAAATAAATGAAAAAAAAAACGTAATAAAAAGATGCTAAAATTAAATCAACTTTTTTTTTTGACAAACTAAAACAAATCACGTTAGTTATAAAAAAAAAAGTAGATTAAGGAATAATTTTTAAGCAGATTATAATGCAATAATAATGCCATAGTCTTTTAAACATTTTGACGAAGTGGGTGGACTCAAATGGTAAGAGCACTCACTACTTAGGATCTCAGTCTTAGATTCGAGTCACCGGAGGCAGGCGTGAAGGTCATCGGGGGTAGTACCGATTTTCTTTTGATTTATAATAAATGGAGGTCATTAATTAAGCTCCACTATTTTTTAAAAGAAAATCTTTTAAACATATAAAATTTTTCTTTTTATGGCATAAAAGAAGTCAACAAAGTTCTCCCTAAAATTATTTTAACAATATTAAGAAAAATTTTAACGATGTTAAGACGGAGAAATTGGATTACACGATCATTAAATTATATAAAAATAACCATCAATAGGTTAAATAAATAATAAATATTCCAATTTTTTTGGCTAATTAATTACTAAATTATAACCATTTAATTTATATCCACCGAGTCAAAATTTTAGTAATTATTGATAAGTAAATTTCAAAATCAATATATATATATATATATATATATATATATATATAGTGTGGGTCAAGACTCAAATACAATGATGTGATTGTCATTCATTGTGCTACTAGGAAACGAATGTCTAGTATTATGGTCTAATAAAAAAAATTGTTCGCACAAATCTCATTTTCTCTCTCAACTCTTGTTCTGTGAATATATTTATGTGAGATTTGATTTTCAGTGTCGAGTAATTGTTCTTAGTCAGATATCACATACGAACGAACATAAATTAATTACAAAATATCAGAACTTTGTCCTGGTATATAGACTATTAACGAAAAAATTTGATTATGAATTACCAATATGCAAAATCCATTGCGGTTAGACTCATAATTTCTAATCTTATTTCTCTATACGCATAAAGTACCTAATTTCATTTTTTTTGTTGATAAAATTACCTAATTTCATTGTATTATAATATAAATGGTTCTTGAACTTCCAATGCATCACCTAGCTAGGCCTGTTACGACCCAAACCCCCGGGTAGTGGCAGAAGGGGAATTTCACTAGAATTGGAATTTATTTTTAAAACAAAAATATTTAGAATTCCAATCAATAAACCTATCCCACAGTTTATAGTCACCAATTAACACAGACTGAAAAATTATTAGAAAAACTAAATTTCAAATAGTTCACTGAACATCATCATTCACACATCAACGTCAAGCTAGTATGGCATATATAGTTTACAGACATATTCAAATTAACACATTTAATTTGAATACTAGCACAATTCATTATTTAACAAGACTTAAACACAAGTCTTAAATTCATACTCCTAGCATTACCAAGTCACAAACTACAAATAAAAAATAACCTCTTATTCTACTTGTTGATCGTCAATGTTACACTGGACACCACCTGTGGAAAAAGTAGGGAGGGTGAGCATAAATGCCCAATAGGTTACCCAATTTCCCTTTTTGAGAAAGTCTTTTTATAATCCTCAAAACATCTATATGGTTAGTAGTACTGGAAAGCATTCTATAAATATTAAGGATTTAAACTATTTACAGAAAATTATGCTAAAAACCAAACCAGATATTGGACGCCCCCTAGGCTTAACTATATGACTGTGTAGGTCAAACTAGGAAGTATTACTCTTTTATAACCCATATTTCTCATTTTTGCAAAAAGGTGGGCCAAATTTAAATTTTTCGAGCTCTAAAACAAAAGAAACTAGGCGACATTACTTTTTGAAAGTGTCTTTACCAAAATATACAACTAAAAACTCCATATCTGTTTATCTTGCCATCAGTAGTAATATTTATAACACACTAGAATAACAAAATATAAATAAAACACCGCCCACAAGTCAAGCTCGTCTACATCGGTATGATCATGGCGACAAGAAAGCGTGCTAGCCAACTAGCAACTCTATACATCAAAAATATCCTCACCTGCATCACAGGAACTAAATGAGCTAATGCTCAGTAAGTAAAGATCATGCATGCTTGTGAACATGTTTCATGCATAAACTTTATTGAAATTCCCATTGTACTCTTTCTTTCATAACTTTTCATTTTGATGCACTTTTCTTAGAAAACATTTCTTTATAGGGCCCTTGAGTACATTACAAAGTTGCGGCAGTCGGTAGGCCGTGCCCACCTATGCGGGAAGGAAACACATGGCCAATGTGAACCATACCTACCCAATGCAGACCGACTAAGTAATGCACCTAATAATTCTCATAGTACAATGCTCAGTCCCGGCAGCCGGTAAGCCGTGCCCACCTATGCGGGATGGATGCCTGTGCAAACTATACTTACCCAACACAGACAGACTAAACACTGTACTTAAAACATATCTCATAAAATTAGTACAATGGTACTACTTTAAATCCAATGTGTGGAAAACTTCATTTCTTTGAAAATCATGCTGAATGATCGTGTCATGCTTATGTTTCTATACGCGTTGCAACAACAATATAAATAACATATAATTGAAATAATACACATAAGCATGTAGGAAAACATCTTGTATCTACTATTGTTCTTGTGATGCAGTTTAAAATAAATCTTCACTTACCTTGTGTCTGGTAGAAAAGATAATGGAAAGGGTCAGTACTCTCGTTAGCAAGGTGTGCTAATTACCTGTTATAGATTATTTATCATTAAGAGTGCTCATATATGATACTAGAAAATGCAAGCAAACCTAAATAAGAAATAAGAATACAGTCTTTACAAATCTCAAGGAACTAGCTAATACACCCAAATTCCAAGT
>JXTB01000051.1:677014-731428 GCA_002914805.1 Parasponia andersonii
AAAAGTTAAAAAGCAACCATAAAATTATCACTAACATATTTCTTCAATGTAAACTAGTGTGGCCCTATTAGATATTATTATTTTTATTTTTCTCGTAATCACTTAATCATATCTCAATATATATTTGTATAAAATATAATTTTCTTAAGCATATGTAATATAATGTCCTTTTTGCACACCAAGCTACCAGATCGAGGTTACCGAGCCTTTACACTGTAAAATGACACTTTCAAAAATATTAGTATACTGATGTAGATCTAAAAGCGCATAAGAAATGAACAACTTAACATAAGATTGATATTAATCGCCCTATGTATTATTATGCAGTATGAATAAATTTATTATTGGCTTATTATGTATGTGAGAATCTTGGGCATTACAAGATATTCAGGTCAAAACATATAAAGGTCTTAATTAAAATAAGCATAATGCACATCACATTAATCAACACATCACATGAACTCTCATCCTTTCATCATGACTAGAATAACTTATACTACATGTATTGAGTGCTCCCTGCCTGACATCTATCTTTGGAAACCGGAGGGATACCCATGTGTCTAATCCTACCAAACTAGAGGAGCACCGAATGCCTATGCCCACCGAATAGAGATAGTCAGAATACATACCCTGCGGGTTTACAGGCTCTCACTGAAGGCGGGTGTACTAGTCCGCCTACTACAATATTGTGATGCCTAAGACGACTCTCATGCATGATCATATGAAATGTACAATATATGGAGTCTCAAACAACTATGTAGTGGTTTAATATTCTTGACGTGCTCTGATTTTTAATTAAAAATCCACTTTATACTTAAAAATCCAAAAGTACAGTTTCTATGGTTTTATCAAATCCCAAATCTAAAAACTTGTACAAAATCATATATAAAAATATCTAGAGCAGTCCACAATATTTCACAAATTCATAGCTTATTAAAATAACAATTCAAATAATTCAATTTAATAAAATCACGAAATTTCATTTTTCAGAATAAATTCCAATTTTAATGAAAGTAATATAAAACAAGGAAATTAATCCCTTACCTCGAAAGAGTAGTTATATTGAGCTAACGACGCTTGAAATATCCTCAATTGATCACCTGGTTGTTCAGACAGTCGTTCTCAAATCTCGTCACGTTCACTTGAAAAGTTGACTTTTCAAACGGAGTCTCGGATTGAGAAACAGAGATCACCATTGAATTCAGAATACCTAAAAACACTGAGTTTGACATAAAGTTCATCGAAAACACGTCCCAGTACGCAACCGGCCGTGGCATGCAAAACGGTGCGAATCACGAACTATTTTTTTGATTTTCGTGCCACTTCAGAAATAGTGGTATTTTATATCAAAATTCATGTCCCGACCTCACTGAATCCAAATTCGAAGTCAAAACTCAGTTTCGAGGACTCAAACATTAAATGGGCTCAAAAATCCAAAAATTCTTAAAATACCACATTTGGAAAATAATTAGAAAATGCCATATTTTCATTTCGATAATTAATGATCTTCCGGTTACCGTTTCAACACTTCAAAATCATGAGATTTCATATTTCAAACTCCTCTTTTACGTGGTAAAATTTTCTCTGGATAAATCACTCAATTCTGAAATAATTATGAAAATACCACAAAAATTAAATATTATAAATTACTACAGTAGTCAACTTCTTACCAGAGTCGAGTTAGAGGCCGAGAGTAGTCGTAAATGAAAGCTAAAGTTAAGATGAGTTGAACGGTGTAAGAGTTGAGCTGATTGGACGTCAGACGGTAGAACGGCGAGCAAAAATCTGATCGGGTGGCGCGACCTTCGGACGGCTTCTTCTCCGGCGAGGGGTGGCGAAACGGAATGACGGTTGTAGGCATGGCTTCATCGGCATCTTACGGTCACGGTGGGTGGGCATGGTAGCAGCTGGTGGCTCAGCGAATGAATACTTGCCGTTGGGTGCTTGGGAGGGTCTCAATGAAGAAGAAGAAGAATTTGGGGGATTTATATACAATTTTTGGAAACTGTAGTAGTGGAACACGTGGCGCAATCTGATTTAACCGAAAAAGTTTCTGAAATTCCACTTTGGGCACAAATTTTAAAAAGGTTCTTTCACTTTATTCCCTCCTTAATTACACTTTTGTCCCCAGTTTATAATTTCTTTTTCATTTTTGCCCCAAATGCACCTAGGCTTTATTTTGTCTAGGATTAACACCAATAATTTAATTTCAAATAATTCGAAAATATAGAATTACCAAAATGCTCTTGAATCAAAATTACTTAATTATCCTTACAAAATTTAGGATTTTACATCCTTTACCCCTTAAAAGAATTTCGTCCCGAAATTCGTATACAAGGGTTAAAGTATAACTTCAAGTTAGAAATTAAACAGAAGAGGATATTTTTCATACATTTATGCTTCTAGCTCCCAAGTGGCTTTATCTTCCATATGGTATTGCCAAAGAACCTTGACAAGTGGTATCTGCCTATTTTAAAGTACTTTGAGCTCTCTCCCCAGTATTCGAACTGGTTGTTCCTCATATGTTATATCCTCTTGCAATGGTACTTTCACATATTGGATAATATGCGATGGATCAAGCACATACTTTCTGAGCATCGAGACATGAAAAAAATTGTGTACTCGGCCCAATTGTCGTGGCAATTCTAAGCAAAATGCTACTAGCCCAATTCTAGAAGTAATCTCAAATGGTCCAATATATCTTGGAGCCAATTTGCCTTTAAGACCAAATCTAGTGATCCCACGCCTTGGCATCACTTTCAAGAATACTAGATCACCAACTTCAAACTCTACTTCACATCTCTTTGGGTCCGTATAGCTTTTCTGTCGACTCTGCATGACTTTAAATCTTTGTCAAATCTTATTAATTTTCTCGGTAGTCTCTTGTATTAGTTCTGGCCAAAAAATGACATGCTCCTCAACATCAGCCCAATATAAGGGTGATCTACATGGTCTCCCATATAATACCTCATATGGAGCTATGCCAAGACTGATTTGGTAGCTGTTGTTATAAGAAAAATCCACCAATGACAGGTAATCATCCAAGCTTCTACCAAAATCCAGTACACAAGAGCGAAGCATGTCTTCTAGAATTTGAATAGTCCTCTCAGATTAGCCATCTGTCTAAGGATGGTGAGCAGTACTACATTTAGTTTTGTTCCCAAAGCTCTCTGCAAAACTTTCCAGAACTTAGAAGTAAATCTTGGATCTTTGTCTAAAACTATGCTTGATGGCACTCCTTGTAATCGAACAATATTATCAATATAGAGATGACTAAACTTGTTGAGTGAAAAATCAATTTTGATCGGTATAAAATGAGTAGTCTTCGTCATACGATCAACAATCACCCAAACTGCGTCGTTCTTTCTTCGGGTCGTAGGAAAACCCATTACAAAGTCCATAGTGATTTTATCCCCCTTTAACTCTGGTATTGGTAAAGGCTGTAGTAGTCTAGCTGGTCTCTGGTATTCAGCTTTAGCTTGCTGACATGTCATGTACTTAGCCACAAAAGTAGTTATGTTACATTTCATATCTTTATACCAATACTGTCTCTTCAGGTCATGATACATCTTTGTACTATCAGGATGTATTATAAACTTGGACTTACGAGCTTCAGTGAGAATGGTCTCTCTAAGATAAGGATCATTAGCTACTGTAGCTTGCCTTTGAAAAGCATAAATCCTTCTCTATTTGTACTCCAACCTTCTAGTTGTTCACCATTTTCGAGTTGATTCCAGATCGTTCTCAACTCTTGGTCTTGTCATTGACTTTGTTGCACAGTTTGGAGAAGCGTAGGTGTGGCAACAACATTACTGAGGTAAGTAGCATTTCTAGACTCGAAGTACTGTAAGTTATAATCATCAATCGCCAATGAGTTCTTCCAATCTTGAAAAATAAGTGCCGCTAATGAGCTTGGCGGTTTTCTACTCAAGGCATCAGCTACAACATTGGCCTTGCCTGGATGATATTGTAGTTCGAAGTCATATTCTTCCATATACTTAACCTATCTTCGTTGCCTCAAATTTAGATCCCGTTGGCTGAAGAGATATTTCAAACTCTTATGGTCAGAGAATATTTCAAATTTCACACCATACAGATAACACCTCCAAATTTTGACTGCGAAATTATTGTTGCAAGCTCCAAGTCATGGGTAGGATAGTTTTTCTCATGTGGCTTCAACTGACGAGAAGTATACACTACAACTCGACCATTTTGCATCAGAAAACATTCCAATCCCGTTTTAGAAGCATTGATATACACCACATAAGGTTCATTACTCTTAGAAACTGTAAGCACATGTGTAGTTGTCAAACTGTACTTCAATTTCCTGAAAGCTTCTTCACAATCACTATTCCAAATGAACTTGATATCCTTTCTGGTGAACCTTGTTAATGGTAATGCGACTCTTCAGAAATTCTGGACAAAATGATGGTAATAGCCTGCTAAACCGAGGAAACTTTGTATCTTTGTCACATTCTTTGATCTTTCCCACTTTAGAACAACTTCTACCTTAGTAGGATCAACTGAGATATCTTCTTGAGAAATTACATGCCCCAAAAATTTAATTTCTGATATCCAGAAGTCGCATTTTGATCTTTTGGCATATAATTGTTGACTTCTCAAAACTTCAAGCACTATTCTCAGATGTTCGCATGATCTTCCTGAGTCTTGGAATACACCAGGATATCATCATTAAAAACAACTACAAAACGATCCAAGTATGGCCTGAAAATCCTATTCAAGAGGTCTATAAAGCTACAGGCATATTTGTCAAACGAAAAGGCATTACTAGAACTCGAAATGGCCATAACGAGTTCTGAATACTGCGCTTGGTATATCTTTCTCTCTTATCTTCGACTATTGATAACTTGACTTCAAGTCAATCTTAGAGAAAAATCTTGATCCACCAAGTTGATCAAACAGCTCGTCAATCCTTGGCAAAGGATACTTCTTCTTTATTATCAGCTGATTTAACTTCCTGTAGTCCATACATAGCCTTAAATTACCATCAGCTTTCTTGGCAAACAAAACAGGGGCACCCAAAGGAGAAGTACTATTCCGAATGAAATCCTTGGATATCAAATCATCCAATTGTTCCCTCCATTCATTCATCTCTGTAGGAGCCATGCAGTAGACTGGAATAGAAACTGGCTGAGCTCTAGGAACAAGGTCAATACAGAACTCGATCTCCCTATCTAGTGGTAGCCCTGGTAAATTCTCTAGAAATACGTCTGGATATTCATTCATCACTGGAATCTATAGGTTTTGATCATTAGTTCTCACTTCACCATTAAGGGCAAACAAGTTCCCATAACATTCAAGTTTCTTCCTACCACCCATACAGGCTTTAAGAACAGGATTTGGTTTCAATGAATTCATTCGGACTTGATATATTACGGGTCACACATCATCCAGAAAAAAAGTCACTCGTTTATCATAACAATCGATAATAACTCGATACTTGGATAACTAATCCATACTGAGTATTAAATCATATTGTTTCATTGATAATACAATTAAATCAGCAAGTAATTCTTTACCATCAATCACTACACAACAAGATTTACACACACTAGACACATCAGTTACACCACTTAAAGATGTTCCCAAAGTCAAGGCATAATCCAACTCAGAATATTCTAACCCCAAAAGTTGAACAAACAACAAGGATATGAATGAATGAGATGCACCAGTGTCAAACAAAATACATGCCCAAGAATATGAAATAAGAACCATAATATCAACAACACCTCGGCTAGTGTGTTCATTGGTAACATCAGTTCCAGAAATTACATAAGCTCGGCCAGTGACTTTTCCTTTTCCTTTATTGCCTTTTCCTTATCCAGGACGACTGCTGCTAGATCCTGGACCACTGCTACCATATCCACACATTCCTTGACTCCCTAAAGCCTGAGAAGTCTGGAAATTCTGAGTATAACCCTGGGGTTAGTACTGGTACTGGTAAGGTGGTGGAGACGAAAAAGCTTGGGAAATACCCTAAGATTGCTGTGACCTACTTGAGTGTTTTGGGGAGGTGCTAAACTAGAATAATTTTCAAGTGGTCCTCCCTGAGAAAGAGAGGATTTCTACAGAAATTTTGGGCACTCATTCCTCTTATGGCTCTGCTGACCATAGTGGTAACATGTATAAGGACTGAACCTCCTTTTACTTGATGAACCACTACCAGTGTAGCTTTTGCTGTTTGGTGAACTTTGGGTAGACCATTGTCTTTGGTTTTTCTTATTCATTTTTCTCTCGTTGCTTTTATTCCTTCTTGCACCTTGCTCATTTTCTACGGCTTCAGCTCGTTGGGTAGCTAGCAGTACTTCAAAAAGAGTGACATATGAGTGAATAGCAATACGGTTGTGGATGTTTCAGTTCAGACCATTCTTGAACTTTGCAATTCGGTAAGTGTCACTCACTACTGGGCTAAGGGCAAGGCTTGCCAATTCTGTGAACTCCATCACGTATTGGTTTATTGTTCTATTCTCTTGAGTAAGTCTCACAACATGACCAACCACTTCAGCTTGTTGATCATCGTTTGCATAATGCACTTTAAAGAGTCTCTCAAATTCTTCCCATGTTATGCCCTCTACATTTTGCATAACCTTAATTGTCTCCCACCAATGCATAGCATTTCCCGTCAACCAAGAGATAGCAAACACAGCCCAGAACTCTCTAAGAGTACTAAGGGTCTGAAAGTGTCATGTCATCTCACACAACCATGTGTTGGCAACTAATAGGTCTAGGATTTCCATTATACTGTCTAGGCTGAAGGCGCATAAACTTCTGAAGATGGTCAGCCTGATTAGGTTGACGTTTTTGCTATGGTTGAGGTTGAGACTGATGGTTAGGACCTTGCATCTCAAGGAAAGCATGACACATTGCTTCGAAAAATTGGTTGAAGTCTTGTAGAATTGGAGGAGGCTCGGCACCAGGTTAGCGCCTTAGAGCTCTTTTAGGAAGCATCTTTGAAAGTCTGAAATAATATACTTAACTATTCGTGAGATAATGATGCATATCGTTATCAAAACAATTTTAATCTAGTTTAATAGTGTTATATCCGAGGTATTTAAAACCCAAAACTTTGATACCATAATTTCTGTGATGACCCAAATCCCGGGGTAGTGGTAGAAGGAGAATTTCACTAGAATTAGAAATTCCTTTTTTTTTTTTTAAACAAAAGTATTTGGAAATCTAACTAGTGAACCTATCTCACAGTTCATAATCACCAATAAACAGACTGAAAAATTATTAGAAAAACTAAATTTCAAATAGTTCATTGAGCATCATCATTAACACCTCAACATCAAACTAGTATGGTATATATAGTTTATAGACATATTTAAAGTAACACACTTAATTTGAATGCTAGCATAATCCATTATTTAACAAGACTTAAACATAAATATTATATTTACACTCCTAGCATTATCAAGTCACAAACTACAAATAAAAGATAGCTTCTTATTCCGTTTGTTGATCGTCAAACTGGACACCACCTATGGAAAAAGTAAGGAGGGTGAGCATAAATGCCCAGTAGGTTACCTAATTTCCCTTTTTGGAAATTTTTTTTTATAATCTTCAAAATATCTGCATGGTTAGCAGTACTAGAAATATTTCTATAAATATTAAGAATTTAAACTATTTACAGAAAATCATTCTAAAAACTAACCAGATATCCAAGTCAAAACATATAAAAGTCTTAATTAAAATAAGCATAATACATATCACATCAATC
Source organism: Parasponia andersonii (assembly GCA_002914805.1). Classification (NCBI taxonomy): domain Eukaryota; kingdom Viridiplantae; phylum Streptophyta; class Magnoliopsida; order Rosales; family Cannabaceae; genus Trema; species Trema andersonii. The sequence goes on from JXTB01000051.1 coordinate 684,756, forward strand.
AACACATCACATGAGCTCTCATCCTCTCATCACGACTAGAGCAACTTATACTATATGTATTGATTGGTCCCTGCCTGATATCTATCTGTAGAAACTGGAGGGATACCCATGTGTTTAATCCTACCGAACTGGAGGGACACCGAATGCCTACGCCTACTGAATGGAGATAGTCAGAAAATAAACCCTGCGCGGGTTTAAGAGCTCTCATTGAATGCGGGTATACTAGTCCGCCTACTACAATATCGTGATGTCTAAGACGACTCTCATGCATGATCATATGAAATGTGTAATATATGGAGTCTCAAACAACCATGCAGTTGTTTAATATTCTAGATGTGCTCTGATTTTTAATTAAAAATCTACTTTGTACTTAAAAATCCAAAAGTAGAGTTTCTATGGTTTTACAAAATTCCAGATATAAAAACTTGTACAAAATCATATGTAAAAATATCTAGAATCGTCCACAATATTTCGCAAATTCATAGTTTATTAAAATAACTATTCAAATAATTCAATTTAATAAAATCACAAAATTTAATTTTTCAGAATAATTTTCAATTTTAATGAAAATAATAGAAAACAAGGAAATTAATCTCCTCCCTCGAAAGAGTAGTTATGTTGAGTTAACGACACTCGAAATATCCTCAATTGATCACCTGGTTGTTTAGACAGTCGTTCTCGAATCTCGTCATGTTCACTTGAAAAGTTGATTTTTCAAATGGAGCCTCAGATTGAGAAACAGAGATTACCACTGAATTCAGAACACCCAAAAATGCTGGGTTAGATAAAAAGTTCGTCGAAAATGGGTCCCGGTGCGGAGTTGGCCGTGGCACGCAAACGGTGCGAATCATGAACTATTTTTTCGATTTTCATGCTACTTCAGAAAATAGTGGTATTTTATATTAAAATTTATATCCGGACCTCATTGAATCCAAATTCAAAGTCAGAACTTAATTTCGAGGTCCCGAATATTAAATAGGCTCAAAAATCCGAAAATTATAAAAATACCACATAATATCTTCCGGTTGCCGTTTTAACACTTCAAAATCATAAGATTTCATGTTTCAAGCTCCTCTTTCACGTGGTGAAATTTTCTCGAGATAAATCACTCAATTCCGAAATAATTACGAATATATTACAAAAATTTAATATTATAAAATTGCTACAGTAGTCAACTTCTCACCGGAGCCGAGTTAGAGGCCAAGAGTGGTCGGAAATGAAAGCTGGAGTTGAGACAAGTTGAACGGTGCCAGAGTTGAGTTGATTGAACATCAGACGGCAGAATGACGAGCAAAAATCCGATCGGGTGGCGCGAGCTTCTGAGGCTTCTTCTCCGGTGAGGGGTGATGAAACGGGATGGCGGTTGCAGGCGTGGCTTCGTCGGTGTCTTCTGGTCACAGCGGGCAAATGCGTTAAGCACGGCAGCGGCTGGTAGCTTGGCGAATGAATAGTGGCCGATGGGCGCTTGGGAGGGCCACGGTGAAGAAGAAGAATTTGGGGGATTTATATGCAATTTTCGGAAACTGTAGTAGTGGGACACGTGGTGCAATCTGGTTTGACTGAAAAAGTTTTTGAAATTCCACTTTGATTCCAAATTTTAAAAAGATTCTTTCACTTTAGTTCCTCTTTAATTACTTTTTTGTCCGCGGTTTATAATTTCTTTTTCACTTTTGTCCCAAATTCACTTAGACTTTATTTTGTCTAGATTCAATACCAATAATTTAATTTCAAATAATTCAAAAATGTAGAATTACTAAAATACCTTTGAATCAAAATTACTTAATTACCTTTACAAAATTTAGGATTTTACAAGGCCATTAATGATGGTAGTAATTGAATTTTTATGAATATCCTTTGTACAATATTTTGCATCAAAATTAGTCCTTGAATTCTGTAACACTAATAGTACAAAGATTACAATTAAACGGATTAATAATACCAAAAGTGTTTTAAAAAATTTTGCTCAAAGAAAAAACAGAATATACAATTGAAGCCCCGAAGGAAAATCCTACACCTTGAATTAATTTTGATTAGTTGAATGCTAATCGTTATTTGAATATGTCAAAATTTAACTTAAATAAGTTTCTTCTTTTTTTTTTTTGTTTTTTAAAAAAACACCATATTGCTATGTGTATATGTAGTTACTTGTCTGTTGAACATTAATTGCAAGTGACATTACAACATTGTACCTTTAGCACATGATTTCCTGCAATTGCAATCATAAGCTCCTTTTAATACAAATATATTCTCTTTAATCTATCAATAGGACTAGCTAGCTGGTCTTTTATTAGACACGTACGCTTCAAATCTCCTATGAAAAGGAAAATTAATAAAAGGTATCATTTGTAATAAAAAAAATCATCTCTTTCTAGGGAAAAAATCGTTTTTAGAAAATTGTATGATGGCCATACATGGTGTCTAAAATTTTGGCTATGCCCCTACAGTTTTAATAATATTGCAAAGCCAATTATATAAGGCTTAACCACAATACTTCCTGTACAACCCCTAAATTTTCTTAAGCTCGTGACACAAACAATTTAATCCAATATATAATTTAGCCCATCATTTCAACTGCTAAGAATATATTTGAAGAGCTCAGGACCATATGAGGTACAAAATAAAATTCCAAGTACCATACACCCGTGGATAGAGAAGAAATTAAAATTAAAGCTCAGCAACCTTAAGGTTGGAAATTAAAACACATACGTAGAAAATTTACTCCCCAGCCAAGGGCATTTTGACTGCAACCACAAAAATATACTACATAGACACTAGAACGCTACATATTGGGAATATCTATTGGGCTACATATTAAATATCAATTCACTTAATGTGTATACATTGAATACGACAGCTTGAACATGTTAATTAGTATTTTTATACAAATAATGACAAAATTTGAAATATATATATATATATATGTATGTAGATGAGAATGATTTGTTTCGATTCAATTTGTTCCCATTAATCCTTAATGATAAATCTACCGAAGAGGATGAATTTATGATAGTTAAGCTTCCATAAACATTAATCATCATACATCGATTCCTTCGTATTGTTGCGAAAATGCTGATAAATTCTCTGAATTTATAATATATCTTTATATCATTGAAGCACAAAACTAGAAAGTGAACGTACGGTATATTATAATAAAATATGGAAGGAACGGTTTTCCTTGGTTTTAGAGAGAGAAGCTCTGCCTTCTCTCTAAAACCAAGTTCCTGGTTTTCTTCCGTCACCGTTTAGTCTTTCCATGGTAATTTCTTTTCACTCTCTCTACTAACACGTACTTTTCTTACCGGAGAGAGAGATCTCCTTTTACTGTATGAGTTTTTTTCTTAGTTTTTTTTTTTATTTTTTTTTAATTTTATTGTCGAACAATCTTCTACTAAGATCTAGATTAGGAGTGATCTTAGTATACTCAGATCTTGATTTACGGTCGATTGTGTGACTTTTAGTTTTTCTTGTGGTAATGTGTAATTTATTGTTATTATTTTAATCTACATAGATTTGGATTTACGGTGATTAGATTTGTAATGAATTTCATTATATGGATCTTTTTATTTTACTTTTCTCCTAAATTTGTACTGATTTGGACACTTCATATGCTAGTATTTGCCTTCCTATGGATTTTTATTATGAAGTTAGAGACATTACCAATATATGTTGAGTGAACAGTCATAATGAGCCAACAACTAATGTTTAGAGTTCTATTAGAGTGCGCAATAATAGTGATATGCATAAATCTCTTTCTTCATTGATTTTGCCAATATCCTAATGCATGAATTCCCTCCATGAACTTCGATCAGTATTTTATGATTATCAGCTTTGTAATCAAAATCTTTTTTATGAATATTGTACTATCCTTTTATTAGTAAAAAAAAGTTTCTCCTCTTTAAAATGGAAGGAATGATATTAAGATGGATTTAATATTGAAATTTCGTTTAAAAAACAAAAAAGGCATGAAGATGATCAAACGTAGTGTGCATATCTTAAGGAAATCTTCTATATATAGTACTATAAAATTTATTATAACAATATGTGTGTACACATATAAGTATAAATCAAAGACTATTATTGATAATAATTATTAAGAGCAATTTTAATGTGTGTTTAAGTTCAATTTAATGAATGAAAATGCATGTGATCAGAAATATTAAAGAAAAGTAATGGTACGTAGTAATAGTTGATGAAACGTGATTACACGAAAAAGGGGAACAAGAAAGGGAACACAAGAAATCAACTAAATGTTATAGTCGTAAAAAAAGTTTAATATTTATATATATATATATATATATATATGCGGTTCTACATAAGACAAAGTTTAGTATGATTAAAATAATAGTCATATCTTTACGTCATAATTCGGAAGCTTCTGATAATTAGAAAGAAGTTAATTGATAGCCCAATATAAAAAAAAATAGAAAAAGATATTGATCTGATTAGACTTTTTCTCTTTGTATTTGAGTGAGATCTGAATAAACTTTTCACTTGTCATGTATCTAGCTGGTTATGCTATATGGGACACTGCTCTCAAATTAAGTCAACTTCATATAGCAGTTCAAAAATTAGTACCGGTTCATGCACTTTTCAGATACATAAGTACATGAAGATACACGAACGGGCATATGAAGAATTTTAGGTACGTAGAGAACCAACAGACAAGACTCTACATTTCTCCTAGTATATACATATGCACAAATATAGAAAAGGGGCTTAATGTAACAATCCAATTTTTTTTAAAGGTAATTTAATCATTTGAAATTAAAACACTAAAAGAAAGAGATTTATATATATATATAAGTACTGTTCTCTCTCGTCCCTCCCCCCTTCCCAATCTTATCCTCTCTCTCGTCTCTCTCATGCACAGCCGAAAGGAGCAGCAGCTGCCGCAATAGCTGCCAGCCCCCGTCGCACCCCACCACTGACTGGGACCCCGTGTTGCCAGAAAGCCACACCGCCTGTTTTCCGACATCACCAACAGTCGCGTCGCCGGAAAATACCATATTGACTGCAATAGAACTTTGAATTTCTGGTGACAATTTCGGCCATTTCAATACGTATTCTTGGGCTCAGCAGGTTTGTTTTGTCGAGAGAAACCTCAACGTATATGTTTTACGATCCTATTTTGTTCAGTTTGAAAGTTACCTTTTTTGTCTATTTTTGAGTTCAAATTTGATTTTTAATCCAATTGTTATATTCTGTTTTTGATGTCATTTTTGAAATGTACTCAGAAAATAGTGAAGTTTGATATATATATATATATATTGACTATATTTGATGACCAATATAAAAAACAATATCTAGTAGCTTAGATTTTGTCTAATTTTGTATACTACTAGTTTGGTGTCGGTCCAGATCTAAATTGGTCGAGTTATATGTCTAATTTAGCTATTTTGAGTATTAAGAATTGAACGGAGAGGTCTGCTTATTGATTTGAAGCTTCGTTAAGAAATTGATTTTTCCCAAATGAGCAACGAGGGTGTAAAATTTATTCCTAACCTTTTAAGCGATTATCTAACGACACCTTGAGGATCCAATAATAAGGTATCGCTATTCTAGTGAGGTACGAATTTAGTTACCTATGTTTTATATCATTTTTTTATTAAAACTTAATCTACAACACAAGATAAAAAATATGATTTTTGAACTATTTTGGATATATGTGGTGGAATTGAATTGTATTATATATACTGGATTGGTCTAGGAATTTTTTGAGTACAGATTATTTTTGGATATATTAAAATAGAGTCGTTATGCTGTCCATTTTTCTATGAACTTTAATTAATTATTTTATTAAAATTAGAGCATCATTTGAACTTAAATTATTGCATGGCTATTTTTACATATCAGTTCAGAGTGCATATGTTATAAGATTACACATGAGTACCAAGTTAGCATCAAGGGATTATTTTATAGTGTGGCATTGCGGCCCCACCAACGATGCAGAATCTGTGAACCTCAACTGAGTATTTCTTCTTATTACCTCTCCATTTAGCAGGAGTAGGCAACAGAGTTGTCCCTCCAATTTGGCAGACAATATATAGGTGTCCCCTCTGGTTATAGGTAAGGTGTCAGGCAGGTCGTATGGCATACGTAGTGCTAACATCCTGGTTTCTATTGATGAGAGGTCTTGAACTCATGGGAATGAGTAGATTTGTGTCATGTATTTATGAACTGATTAATTTTCAAATACTGTATATCTATATAAATGTATATATGCATATATGATTTTGCAAATATGTTTTCGATTAATCTAACCATACACGGACCTTCCATGACTAAAAATGTTTTTAAATGAGGTCATAGTTTCTCTATTGAGCTTTCGAGCTCATCCTTCTCATTTGCCTCCCTTTTAGGTGGTTGTCCATTTGAGTCCGTTGTCTCGATGGTTGGGCACGTCGCTTGCCTTACATTTGTGGTCTTATTTCTATTCCTCTTTCTTTGGTACCTTTTTCTTGTCTTGCTCTTTCTCTATGTCTAACCGTTTAGCCAAGTTCATTGATTCTACTAAGTAAATATATGAGGATGAATTTACTATTATTTGAGGTTTTTATGTATAACTTGGACAGAGTGGTTCCTAAGGAGCTTATTTTCAAAATTTTAATTACTTTGAATTTTGAAAACTTCGTAAGACATTCGGATTCAAGATTTGAAAATCTATTTTATCAACACTATAGCTTTATTAAATCAAATTTTTGTACAACTTAACTATGTTTTATTTGAATTTTAATTGGCGTATCTTTCTTAATAAATTAAATCAAAGATGGATCCTCTTTTACTTGAAATTTTTAATGATTTGAGGACTAGAATGAAAAACTCAAGTATTTAATTTCTTCCGAATTTTTAGAAAATTCTTTATTAATATTAATTCACACTGAAAATTACTAAAAGTCGTGACCATGGATTTTAGGTCGTGACAGAATTGGTATCAGAGCATAGCTTTAGATCTGTCTGGGATCATGCCTATGTAAATTTTTATTGTTTAAAAATGTTTTAGAAATGGTGTTGAAAATACCTCATACAACACTTAGGATTTGGCTAGATAAGTTACTTTTACTCTTATTCCTTCTAATTTTTCTCTTAAACCTCTCCAAAATGAAATTCTAGTGTCTTTGGAATGGTGATTTCCCATAAATTTTAATCTCGGAAATGTCAGCTTGACATGAGACTATTAGATTCTACTCTTATCGATCCTTCGTTTTGAATGGAAGTTTGCTCTTGTACTCTTCTATCCATTTAGATTGTGGGCTACATAAACCTCATAGGTTCTAAGGTAGCAATTTAGTATCTTGCATCTTAGTGGTTGTGTTTTGATTTTCTTGTGGGTAGTCTATGTGATATCCCTCAGGTTATGCTATCGTTCTTGTTCATAGTATTTGCTTATGGTTATATTTTTCTTGAGGATTTTGGCTTTTGATACATTGGTTTAGTGTTTGTGAGACTAAAATTTTATTTTCTTAAAATTGATATCTTCGTAATTACCTGATCTAAATACATCAATAGAGATATTAAGCTAGAATTATTGAATCCTCCTCAGTTGCAAATCTGAGTACAATTACTGCAGCAATGCTTATGGCAAAATTCGCTCCAATAACCGAAAATTCCATCTATATATAATAATCTTCCGAATTTCTTATTTTTTAAGTTCTTTAAACCAGATTTAACATATTCCTATGCTGATCCAGTTCTTAATACACCATTCATAGCATCGATTTTCACTGGGTTATATATGGTAACAATATATTTCAATATCGTTACTAATTCAAAAATCTACTAAAGAGACACTTGAAATATGCATCATTCAAGTTAGATCCAACTAAAATCAACCTTTCTAGAATTAATCCTAGTTTATTTATCCTAAATATTGATGGCTAAACAATAATAAGAAATAATAATGAAGCTCACTTGAGTGAATAAGAGGAAATTACCATAAACACTTAAAACAACATTTAATCCTTCATTACAACCTTAGATTTATCAATATCCTAGCTAAAGAAACTTAGCTCATGGTCTAAAATTTAAACAACAGCAGCTTAAAATACTCCATCAATTTCAGAACATTCAAGAAAAGGAAAAATAAAGAATTCAATATGAGAAGGTTAAAAGAAGTAAAGAAAGTGCTAGCTGGATGATAGTGAATTTGATTCCACTACTACTACTAGTACTCCTCCTTATTTGTCCTTTCTTTCTTGTACTCTTCCCTCTCTCTTTCGCTTCTTTTCTATATATATCCCTCTTGAGCTGCTGCCACCACCTCCTCTTCTTGCAGTACATTTCTCCTTTTATATTAGATAGATGAGGTACCCTAACACATGTGTCAGCCAAATAAAGGAGTAAGGACCATTGTTGCTTTATTTTCTTTTAATTGGTATTTAACATTAGCTGTCAGCACCAGCTGTACATGAAAAATGCCAGCTAGAAAAAGAATTCTGCTGTTCAGTATTGCTCCGACGTGTTACTGCAGCAAAGTTACTTTCAACCTTGACTTAAGTTCAGCCTTCCTTCAAAGATGTTGCTATTTAAATTCATCAGAATTCAAGTCCCGATTTCAGCATTTCTACTAGAAATTAACAGAAATAAAATAGATATTGACTATATTAGATCTTAAACATCAGAAACACCACAGACCAAAATAAAATAAAGAAAAGTACCTAAACTAGACAATTTTTTCTTTTAAAACAACTATCCTAAGACTCAAAAACATACCAAATAACTCTATTTTTATAGAGTTATCACACACCCAAACTTGAATTGTTACTCGTGCCCGAGTGACAAAACAAGGAAAAATGACACAGATGCAAAACACAAACGAGATCTGGTTTACTTTCAGTAAGAAAATCATTCCTTAGTTTTCTGTTTTACTTCTCAATCTTCATCCTTTGATCAGAATCACCCTTCCTCAAATACCAGTTCAATTCATTACAAACTTACTTTCACATGTGATTTTTCCTTAAGTGTGTGTGTGGAAACTATGATTAGAATTTTCTGGATTACTCAAGTTATATCAGAACATGATCATTGGGCCTGATTATCCAGTTTCAAAAGCTAATCTTGTAAATCCTTCTCCACTAATGCAAGTTAACCAAACACTTAAAACTTATAAGGCTTTAACAAACTTGCACTTCTGAGCTTAATTTGGGGGATGTTTTTATTATTACTTTTTTCTTTTCTAATTTTTTTTAAATACTCAAATGTCATAATGCCTTTTTACGTGAATGCCAACATTGGTGATGAAGGCACCTGGTTACTCAGTAAAGTCACTTTCAGAGTTGCCGAGGTATACTCATTTTCAAAGCTACTATTTGACGCAAAGGTATACATAGAGCTCATGTTACCCCTGGTTACTAGGCAATTCAGAATAGTGGAGTATTCATTATTCATATCACTTGTTTTTTTTTGAGTGAACAAGAAACTCCCCCAAACTTAAGCTATTTTACTTTCAATGTATCATGCCTACACTAAGTTCTCTATGTTTAGTCTCCTACATTTCACTTCAAATGATTCACTAAATCAGTTCTAGACCTTAAGCCCTCACAATTATTCAGGATTTCTTAAGCTTTCCTAAAGGCCTCTAATACATAGCTCTAGTGCAAAGCAAAATTGGAAATTTCACATATAAAAGCAAGCTAAAACAAATATCCCCAATATTCAATTTACGGCAATTCCTCTCATAAGCTGAAAATTTTAAAGCAGTGAGAGTTTTATAAGATCACAATGTTGCAGCACACCAGAGCAATAGAATACAAACAAAAATTAGATAAAAAGATAGACAATTAAACAGATAAACTAACAGCCCTAAACTTAAAACAAGCAGTGTCCCCACTACGATACAAAATAAAAGAAAGACAAGAAAATAAAAAGAAAAAGGTAAAGAGGTGAAAACTCACTGTCAAAGTTATTCCACAGCTCCATTGGATCCGTCTTCATCAAATTTTGTTATATCCTCATCGTCCAAGTTATGGGGTATTTCTTCTGGAAATGCAAGGAAAATTGGAATAGGTTTCGTGAAATTCTTTTGCAGAGACTTCTTTAGGGCATTGTCCTGTTCCTTGCATACGCCCAGTATTGCTGTTGCTACTTGTGAGATTGCTGCAGCATTAGCATTAGCTGGTACTACTGAACCTCTTGTTGACTCACTCACTACTCTAGGGATCTCAACTGCTGAAGGATATCATCATTTGTGCTGCTGCTGAATGCTGCAGCAGGTCTGCTTGATGAGGGTCGGTGGGTAGAATCGTTTGGTACTTCTTGGGTAATTTGGGCCACTACAATGACATCAATTTCGCCTGTATTGTCCAGTTTTTCTTCATTGACCAAGTAGGGAGCATGGGCATTACGATGCAGCCTGGTAATTAGAGACGAAAAAAATAGAGCCCCTGATTTCCTCACAGCACATGTCCTAATTTCTCTATGAATCATCCGACCCACGTTAATGGATTTACCAGTCAGTATAGAATATAAGAGCAAGATATGATCCTTGGAAACTATTTTGCTGTGTGTAGTGGGCTATAAATAGGATTTCAGAAAATGGTACCAGATTTTTGCAGGCAGGTTCAGCGAGCTTTGAAGGCATGTATAAGCATCATGGGATGACACGTTCTATTCTACCCCTGCTGTAGCAACTGTCTCCAGCACCGTGAGCAATTCTGGTTCTATGATGTCTTCAATGAATGTAGAATATTCATCTACCGGATCTCCCAAGCCAAAGAGAGTGTTGATGGCTTCTTCGCTCTACGAAACTTGAACACCTTTGACATACACTGTGTCTTCCTCAGGATCAGTCAAGTTAGCATAAAATTCGCAGACCAATGGCACAATCGGGTCTTCAGGATGGACACAAAAGAGCTGCTAGTTATATTGTATAATTACATCAGTAATGAATGGCAGTTGCCCCAGTGGCTTATTATTGTTCCTTATGAACCCGTTCTCGGTACTCAAGGGCCGATTTTGGATATGCTCTTCAAAACTGGTTTCGGCCTCTTCCGAATCAAACTTTGCCACTTTCGAAGCTTTTTGAGCAACTCTCTTGATCCCCATTTCCTTCCAAATAGCCGAGATAAAGATGCCAATCAAAAATTCTTGCAGCATTGTCAAGTAAGAAGAGATGAGTTGATAGAGGCAGAAGTTAGATTTCTGTCGTGGTGGATTTTGTGAGCCTAGGGTTTTTGTTTTAAAGAAAATTACCACCTTTCATTTTTTAGTTTGGAACTGGACCTATTGCTACAACAACTCTTCAACACTGCATTCGTTGCTGTAGCCATCTGTCACTTCCTGAGAATCTGCCTCTCTGAATTGTAATACTAGAAATTCTTCTTGAGCTCCCTCTTTCCCACTTGTCTCTACTGATAAGCATGTTTCCCTACAACAGAATTAACCACAATTTAAAAGTTAAATTAGACACTCATTTTCCTTCTCTTTTCTCTCTTTTTTTTAAATTAAAAGAAGAACATAAAAAAATATTTTATAACAGAAAGTAACAAAAGAAAAGAATTAAAAGAAATGGAGATGAGGAATATGTAGCGGGTTACCTCCCACTCAACGCTTGGTTTGGAGTCGTCAGTCCGACTACTTGCCCATTCATGGCTCTTGCAGAGTGATCGAGGTCTTTCCTCTATCAAACTCAGCTCCCCAATAATGTTTCAGCCTCTGGCCATTGACCTTGAATTGGTGACCTGAGTTTTTCTCCAGCAAATCAATAGCGCCATATGGGTAGACCTTAGCAACTTTGAACGGACCTGACCATCTAGACTTCAACTTACCAGGAAATAGCTTCAATCTGGAGTTAAACAACAATACCTATTGTCCATTCAAAACTCCTTTGTTGGAACTTCCTGTCATGCCATTTTTTTGTTTTATACTTGTATAACTTGGCACTCTCGTAAGCACACATCCGAAATTGTTCTAGCTCATTTAGCTGCAGTAACTGTGTTTCTCCAGCAGCTTGAATGTCTATGTTTAGCTTTTTCATCGCCTAATAGGCTCAGTGCTCTAACTCTACTGGCAAGTGACATGCTAGTCCGAAGACCAACCTATATAGTGACATCCCCAAGGGTGTTTTAAAAGCTATTCTGTAAGCCCAAAGAGCATCATCAAGCCTTATTGACCAATCTTTCCTAGTAGAATTTACAACCTTCTCCAAAATTCTTTTGATTTTTCTATTGGAAATTTTTGCTTGGCCACTTGTCTGGAGATGGTATGCTGTAGCTATCTTGTGCCTCACCCCATATTTGGCAAAAAGATTCTCAAACTGCTTGCTACCAAAGTGTGTTCCTTCGTCACTAATGATAGCTCTTGGAGTGCCACAACATGTAAAAATATTCTTATACAAAAACTTCACCACTACCTTGGAATCATTTATGGGAAATGTCGAAGCTTCCACCTATTTAGACACATAGTCTACAATTACCAAAATGTAAAGATTCCCAAAAGATGGAGGAAATGGTCCCATAAAATCTATGCCCCACACATCAAATAACTCAACTTCCAGAATATTATTTAAGGGCATTTCATGTCTTTGCGAGATGTTCCCAGTTCTTTGGCATCTATCACAAGTCTTGACAAATTTATGAGCATCCTTGAAGATGGTTGGCTAATAATACCCTGATTGCAAGAACTTAGCAACTGTTTTAAAACCACCAAAATGTCCCCCATATAGAGATGAATGGCAATGGTGTAGGATGCTATAAATCTCCTCACTAGGAATACACCTACACAAAATCTGATCTGCACATTGCTTGTAAAGGTAAGGTTCATCCCAACAGTAAGCTTTTATATCATGGAAAAATTTCTTTCACTGCTGGCTGTTCATCTTAGGTGGAAGTAATTCACTAACTAAATAATTAGCAAAGTTTGCATACCATGGAGTAGTCACCTGCTATACAACTAAAAGCTATTTATCTGGGAATGTGTCTTGAATTGGCTCTTTAATCTCCTCTGCATCTCCTGCTTCCATTCTTGATAAATGATCTGCAACTTGATTCTCACAACCCTTTCTATCTTTTATCTCCAAATCAAACTCTTGCAATAACGGTATCCATCTAATCAATCTCGGTTTGGCATCCTTCTTTGCAATGAGATACTTGATTGTTGAGTGATCTGTATAAAAAGTGACCTTTGTTCCCACAAGATAGGATCTAGATTATCAAAGGTGAAAACAACAGCTAGGAGCTCCTTCTTGGTAGTGGTGCAGTTCAATTGAGCATCAGATAAAGTCCTACTACTATAGTAAATAGAATGGAACAACTTCTCTTTTCTATGTCCCAATACAGCTCCACTGCATGATCACTTGCATCACACATCAGCTCAAATGGTAAAGACCAACTCAGAGCTACTATAATTGAGGCAGAAATAAGTCTTCGCTTCAGCTCCGTGAATGCTTGCATACATTCTTCATTGAATTCAAAAGATCTGTTTTGCTTCAGAAAAGTGCACAATGGCTTGGAAATTTTTGAAAAATCCTTTATAAATCTTCTGTAAAAACCTACATTTCCCAAGAAACTCCAAATGCCCTTGACTGATGTTGGTGGTGGTAACTTCTCAATCACTTCAGTTTTTGCCTTGTCTTATTCAATGCCATGCTTGGAAACTCTATGACCCAATACAATGCCTTCTTACACCATAAAGTGGCATTTTTCCCAACTTAGGACCAGGTTAGTTTCTTGACATCGCTCCAACACCTTTTCTAAATTCAACAAGGAATCTTCATAGGATTCCCTAAATATAGAAAAGTCATCCATAAAAACTTCAAGGGTCTTTTCCATAATATCACTGAAAATAGACATCATGAAGCTCTAAAAAGTTGCTAGAGCATTGCATAGATCAAATGATATTCTCCTAAAGGCAAAAGTTTCATAGGGGTAGGTGAAAGTTATCTTCTCCAGATCCTCTGGTGCTATAACAATTTGTTGTAACCTGAGTATCCATCCAAGAAACAGTAATACTCCTTACCAATAAGTCTGTAGAGCATTTGGTCAATGAACGGTAGTGGGAAATGATCTTTTCTTGTCGCCTTATTGAGCTTCCTATTGTCCATGCACACCCTGTCACGAACCAAAACCTAGACCAGTGGCAGAAGGAGAGTTTCACAAAGGTGGGAAATTACTTGATTTATTTGAAAAGTGTCAAAAGTTCTAGTTTTTATAAAATGGTTCATTTAAATAAAATAATTTGAATTTCATCCTGTGAACTACTCCCATAATTCGTATACACCATTAAACATAGATAGAATAATTATTTAAAAAAGCAAAATCAAATATAGTTCCAAGCAACATCATCATCCACAACGAAACTCAAATCCCAGAATAGCGTACATAGGTTCATAGACAAAATAGAAAGTAGTGATCTTGGTTCAATGATAACAAAATATCCAAACAATCCAAACACCACTACAACAAGCGTCTAGCATTACCAAGATAACGAACTACAGTCAAGATAACCTCTTACTCCTCTTGATCACCGAGATCGCACTAGACACCACCTGAGGAAGAAAGTAGGGGGGGTGAGCATAAAATGCTCAGTAGGAAAAACAATTACCCGGTCGAAAGCATTTTAGAGATGGAGAATTCCTACGTGGTTAGTTTAGTCCAAAAAATACATATATATATAATCCAAACTGGAAATCCATATATATATAAAAGCAATGTAATCAAAACCATATAATCCATATGCATATGACATAAATCAACCCATACCCATGAGCTCTCTTCCTCTCATCTGTGGAAACCCAAGATGATGTCACTAAGTATACCTAACAGCCTGCCTGATACCTAAGCCTATACCCAGAGGGGACACCCATGTGTCGCCTACCAAACCTAGAGGGGCAACCGAAGACAGTGGGACATGTAGCGCCACTTTGTAAACCCAAGATGCTAACACGGTGCTTATGTATAATCCTATGACACGTGCAATACAGAACTAAAGTGTGAAAATAATCATGCTCTGGTTTTTTGGTAAAATCAATATACTAGGATTTTATAGAAAAAGGGGCAGCATAACGGCCCTATTTTTAATATACCCAAAATAACCTACACTAAGAAAATTCCTAGAGCAATATAGTCAATATCTCATACAACCAATTCCCATCACAGATATTTAAATAGTTTATAAATCACATTTGTTCTCATATGTTGCAGAAAGTAAGTTTTATTCGAAAACGATATAAAATAGGGGTAATTGAATCCCTATCTCGCTCAAATAGTAATACCACACTATTGAATCCTCAAGGTATCGTTGACGATCGCCCGGAGGGTCGGGAACCAATTCTAAACCCTCGATCATCCTCTTGTGAAAAACTAACTTCTCAACAGAGCTTCAATTCTATAAACGGACCTCTTCGCTGAATTCCTAACTTTCAAAATAGCTAGGTTAGACATATAACTTGTCCAATTCGGGTCCTGACCCATACTGGGTTGGTGGCATGCAAATCAAGGCAAATCTTAGCCATTCGATTTCGATTTCCATGCCGGTCACCAAACATAAGTAATATATATATCAAACTTCTCAATTTTCTGAGTACAATCCAAAAATGACAACATAAACACAATCCAACAGCCGGATAAAAAAGTCAAACTTAAACTCAAATTATCCAAAAATGGCAACTTTCAATCCGGGCAAAATGGGGTTGAGATATATATACCTTGATAATCCTTGCGATGAGACAAATCCAACGGGACCAATTGGAGGTCGAATGGTGGCCAGAATCGTCGCCGGTGACGAAAAGCTTCGAACAGCCGAAAATGGTATTTTCCAGTGAGCAGGCCTCGGCAGTGACTGGCAATGAGCGGCGGAGCTTCCTGGCTGCACAATGCGTTGACACCGGTGGCCTAGAGGGGTGGACGATGGCCCGAGGTGGTTCCCACGGCGGCCCTACACCTTCGGTCGAGAGAAATCTGTGAGAGAGAGAGAGAGAGAGAGAGAGAACATCGGGGAGAGAGAGAGAAAAAGGACAGGGCACGTGGCCCTGTCTCATAAGGCTATGCAATTTTTCAAAAATTGCATATAAGTCCCCAAAATTTCAAATCTCTTTCAAATCAGTCCCCCAAAAATTGCAATTTAGTCTTTCTACACAAAACTTTTGCAAATTAATGCCCCCAATATTTTATCCGAAAAATTTGTAAAATATCCAAATTACCCTCCTAAAATTTGGGTTTTTACATTCTCCCCTTCTTAAAAGAATTTTGTCCCGAAATTCAAAGTACAAGTCAAGGTTTACATCACGATACAACTTCTGACTGAAGGTCAAACAAATGAGGGTACTTCTCGTACATCTCCGTCTTGAGTTCCCAAGTAGCCTCGTCTTCTTTGTGATATTCCCAAGGCAACTTGACAAGAGGAATCTCTCTGTTGCGAAGCACCTTCAACTCTCTAGCCAACAAACGAACAGGCTACTCTTCGTAGGACACATCTTCTTGGATCGGTAGATGCATGTACTGAACATCATGAGATAGGTCCTACGTGTACTTCTTCAACATCGACATGTGAAACACATTATGCATGTGACCCAACTGTGCAGGCAGGTTCAAGCGATACGCCACTGGTCCAATTCTCTCAGTGACCTTAAAGGAACCAATATACCTTGGAGCAAGCTTACCCTTAACCCCAAATCTTGTCACACCTCGCCTTGGAGTCACTTTCAAGAATACGGAATCACCAGTATCGAACTCTTCCTCACGCCTCTTCGGGTAAGCATAACTCTTCTGACAACTCTGAATCTCTCTCAGTCTCTCCTAGATACCCTTGATCTTCTTAGTAGTCTCTTCAATCAGTTCAGGTCCAAGAGTAACACACTCTTCAGGCTCTGCCCAATACAAAGGCGATCTACATGGCCTTCTATGCAGCACCTCATATGGAGCCATACCCACACTGGTCTGTAACTGTTATTATAAGAAAATTCCACCAGAGAAAGATGATCATCCCAGTTCCCATCAAAATCCAGTATGCAACAACGTAGCATGTCTTCAAGAATCTGAATGGTCCTTTCAGACTGACCGTCTGTCTCAGGATGGTGAGCCGTACTGATATCCAACTACGTACCCAATGCTTTCTGTAAGGCTCTCCAAAAATTACAAGTGAACCTTGGATTTCTATCAGAGACTATGCTTGAAGGCATACCATGCAAGCATATGATGTTCTCCATATACAGTCTATTGAGCTTAGTAAATGAGTAGTCCATTCGGATCGGTATAAAGTGGGCACTCTTCATCAACTGATCGACTACCACCAAAACTGCGTCATTCTTTCTCAAGGTCTTTGGCAAACGGGCCACAAAGTCCATCGTGATCTTGTCCCACTTCCATTCTAGAATGGGCAATGGCTGAAGTAATCTAGTTGGCCTCTGGTGTTCAGCCTTGACTTGCTGACAAGTCAAACACTTAGCCACAAAGGTAGCTACCTCCTTCTTCATACTTTTCCACCAATACTACTGCTTCAAGTCTCGGTACAACTTGGTACTACCTGGATGTACTGTGAACCTTGATTTGTGAGTCTCAGTTAGAATGGTTTCTCGAAGATTAGGGTCATCAGCTACAGCCAACTTCCCATTGAAAAGCAAAAATCTTTTTCTGTTAGTGGTCTAACCATCTAACTGTTCACCATTCTGAAGCCGGTTCCAGATTGTCCTCAACTCCCTATCTTGCCACTGATTCTACTGGATAGTCTTAAGAAGTGATGGTGAAATCACAATGTTGCTCAGGCAAGCAACNCAGGCAAGCAACCCCTTCATTCTCGAAGTACTGCAAGTTGTAGTCACCAATCGCAACTGAGTTCCTCCAATCTTCAAACACCAGTGCAGCTAGTGTACCACGAGGCTTTCTACTCAGTGCATCAGCTACAATATTGGCCTTACTAGGATGATACTATAGGTCAAAGTCATAATCCTGTATATACTCAACTCATCTTTGCTATCTCAAGTTTAGATCCTTCTGAGTAAAGAGATACTTCAAACTCTTATGAATAGAGAATATATCGAACTTCACACCATACAAGTAACATTGCCAAATCTTCAAGGCAAAGATTATTGCTGCAAGTTACAGATCATGAGTGGGATAGTTCCTCTTATGTCGCTTCAACTGACGAGAAGCATAAGCCATAACTCAACCATTCTGCATCAAGACACATCCCGAACCCGTCTTTGAAGCATCGGTATACACCACATAAGGCTCATTATTGTTAGGAACAGTAAAAACTTGTACAGTGGTCAAACTCTGCTTCAACCTGACAAAAGCTTCTTCACTTTTGTGATCCCAAACAAACTTGATGTCCTTCCTGGTCAACTTCGTCAAAGGCAAAGCAATTCTCGAGAAATCTTGCACAAAACGGCGGTAGTAGCAAGCCAAACTGAGGAAACTACATACCTCCATCACATTTCTCGGTCTTTCCCATTCTAGGACAGCTTTGATCTTAGCGGGATCGACTGAAATACCTCTGTGAGAAATCATATGACCCAAGAACTTCACTTCTGACATCCAAAAGTCACACTTCGATTTCTTGTTATACAACTGATGATCTTTCAGGGTCTTAAGTACTATCCCCAGATGTTCGGCATGCTTTTCTCGAGTCTTGGAATACACCAAGATGTCATCGATAAACACAACCATAAAACGATCCAAAAATGGCCTGAAAATCTGATTCATAAGTTCCATAAAGGCTACAGGTGTATTCATCAAACCAAATGGCATCACCAGAAACTCAAAATGACTATATCGAGTTCTGAATGCTGTCTTAGTATATCATCCTCTCTTATCTTCAACTGATGATAACCAGATCTCAAATCGATCTTGGAGAAGAACCTTGAACCATCGAGTTGATCAAACAACTCATCTATCCTTGGCAAAGGATACTTGTTCTTCACTGTCAACTACTTCAACTTCCTGTAATCCACACAAAGTCTCAACGAACTATCAGCTTTCTTCAGAAACAAGACAGAAGCACCCCAAGGAGAAGTGCTACTGCGAATAAAGTCCTTGGAAAGTAGATCGTCCAACTGTTCTCTTAATTCTTCCATCTCAGCGGGCACCATGCAATAGGATGGAATAGAAACTAGCTGACTTCCAAGAACTAGTTCAATATATAACTCGATCTCCCTATCTGGTGGTAACCCCAGTAAGTCTTCAGGAAGCAACTCCGAATACTCACACACCACCGGAATCCATGGGTCTTGATTGTATGTCCTTACCTTACGATCCATGGCAAACAATAACACTCAAGTTTCTTTCTTCCACCCATGTACGCTTTCAGAATAGGACTAGGCTTTAATGGACTCATCCTAGCTTGATAGACAATAGGATATCCATCACTAGAAAAAAGAGTCACCCGCTTCATACGACAGTCCATAATCGCTCGATATTTCGACAATCCATCCATACCGAGTATTACGTCGTATTGTCCCATTGGCAGCACAATCAAATCAGCAAGCCATTTCCTATCACTAACCAAATCCCGATAAGACTTACACACACTAGACACATTGGCTACTCCTCCCAAAGATGTACCCAACATCAATACATAATCCAAATCAGAAAATTCTAACCCCAACAGTTGAGCAAACAATAAGGATATGAATTAATAGGATGCACCAGTATCAAACAAAACATGTGCCCAAGAGTGTGAAAGAAGGATCATACCATCAACAACACCTCGACCGGTTCGATCCTGAGTGTCGTCTACCCCAGTAAAAGCATAGGCTTGGCCAGTCACCTTCCCTTCCCCCTTATTGCCTCACCCCTAACAAGGATGGCTACTGCTGGATCTTGGACTACTACTGCCATATCTATGCCCACCCTGACTCCCTAAGGCCTGAGGAGTCTGAAAGTTCTGAGTAAAACCCTGAGGGTAGTACTGATGCTGATAAGGCTGAGAGGAAGTAAAAGCCTACGAAGCATCCTGTGACTGTTGCGGCCTCACTTGAGTGTTCTGATGAGAAACAGAATTAGACTAGCTCTTTTGCAATGCTCCCTGAGAAAGAGGAGATTTGTGCAGACGGTTGGGACACTCCTTCTTCCGATGACCCTACTGGCTACAAACAAAACATCCTCCATACAGACTGCCTCTGCCACCCCTGGAAGAACCACTGCTGTTCGAGCTCCTACTGTTCGGAGTACCCTGGGCTAACCACTGCCCCTAGTTCCTTCTGGTGACTTTCCTGTCATTACCTCTCCGCTGGTTCCTCCTCGAATCCAATCCTTCTTCGATGGCCTCTGCCACTGGGCAGCCACTGCAATCTTAGGAAGAGTGCAGAAGGTATGAGTACCAATTCTGTTAAAAATGTTCCGATTCAGACAACTCCTGAACTTGGCAACTCGGTACTTCTCACTTATACCCGGTTTAAGAGCAACACTTGTCAACTCTGTGAACTCTATCAGGTACTCATTCATCGTTCTATTACCTTGAATCAAAGTCTCAAATTGGTTCACAACTTCATCCTATTGATCCTCATTCGCATACTGGGCCTTGAAAATCCATTCAAAGTCTTCCCAAGTCAAGCCCTCTACATCTTGCTTCCATTCCACTATCTCCCACCAACGAATGGCATTCCCTGTCAAACGAGTAACGGCAAACACAACCCAAAACTCAACCAGAGTACCAAGGGCTTGAAGGTGCCTCTCCATCTCACGTAACCAAGCAATTACTGCGAGAACTTCTGATATACCATTAATCTGTCCTGGTTGGAGATGCATGAATCGTTGGAGATGATCAGCCTGATCCAACTGTCGTTCCCTCGGAGCTGGAGGCTGATAGTATGGATTGCTCATCTGGACGAATGCCTAATACATTGTCTCAATCAGATGAGCAAAATCTGGATGAGGAGTTTCAGTATCCGGCTGGTGCCTTGGAATTCTTCTAGGAGGCATCCTTACTAGTCTGAAATAATATGCCAAACTGTTAATGCGATAATGATGAATGCTTGTCATAAAATCAACTTCAATCTAATTTAATGGTGATACATCCGAGCTATTAAACTCAAAGCTCTGATACCAAAAATTTCTGTCACGACCCAAAACCCAGGCCAGTGATAGATAGGGAATTTCCCAAAGGTGGGAAATTCCTTGATTTATTTGAAAAGTGTCAAAAGTTCTAGATTTTATAAAACGGTCTCTTTAAATAAAATAATTGGAATTTCATCCCGTAAACCACTCTCACAGTTCATATACACATTAAACATAGATCGAATAATTATTTAAAAACACGAAATCAAATATAGTTCCAAGCAACATCATCATCCAGACCGAAACTCAAATCCCAGAATGGCATACATAGGTTCATAGACAAAATAGAATGTAGTGATCTTAGTTCAATGCTAACAAAAAACCTAAACAATCCAAACACCACTACAACAAGCTTCTAGCATTACCAAGATAACAAACTACAGTCAAGATGACCTCTTATTCCTCTTGATCACCGAGATCGCACTGGACACCACCTGAGGAAGAAGGTAAGGGGTGAGCATAAAATGCTCAGTAGGAAAAACAATTACCCGATCGAAAACATTTTGGTGATGGAGAATTCCTACATGGTTAGTTTAGTCCAAAACATACATATATATATATATATATATAATCCAAATCGGAAATCCATATATATATAAAAGCAGTGTAATCAAAACCATTCAATCCATATGCACATGACATAAATCAACCCATACCTTTGAGCTCTCATCCTCTCATTTATGGAAACCCAGGATGATGGCACTAAGTATGCCTAACAGCTAGCCTGATACCTAAGCTTATACCTGGAGGGGATGTCTATGTGTCGCCTACCAAACCAAGAGGGGCAACCGAATTGCCTATGCGTGCCAAATGGGGAGGTAATCAGAAGTAACAAAACCCCACATAGGTTTACAGACTCTACACTGATGGTGGGGCACACAGCGCCACTTTGTAAACCGACGATACTAACACGATGCTCATATATGGTCCTATGACACGTGTAATACAGAACTGAAGTGTGAAAATAATCATGCTCTGGTTTTTTGGTAAAATCAGTATACTAGGTTTTTATAGAAAAATGGATAGCATAACGGCCCTATTTTTAATATACCCAAAATTACCTGCACTCAAAAAATTCCCAGAGGAATATAGTATATATCTCATACAACCAATTCCCATCACAGATTTTTAAATAGTTTAGAAATCATATTTGTTCTCATATGTTGCAGAAAGTAAGTTTTATTCGAAAATGATATAAAACAAGGGTAATTGAATCCCTACCTCACTCGAATAGCAATACCATGCTACTGAATCCTCAAGGTGTCGTTGACGATCACTCAAAGGGTCGGGAACCAATTCTAAGCCCTCGATCATCCTCTTGCGAAAAACCAACTTCTCAACGGAGCTTCAATTCCATAAACGGATCTCTTCGCTGAATTCCTATCACCCAAAATAGCTAGGTTAGACATATAACTTGTCCAATTTGAGTCTGAGCCTACACCGGGCCGGTGGCACGTAAATTGAGGCAAATCTTAGCCGTCTGATTTTGATCTCTGTGTCGGTCACCAAACATAGGCAATATATATATCAAACTTCTCTATTTTCTGAGTACAATCCAAAAATAACAACAAAAACACAATCCAACGGCCAGATCAAAAAGTCAAACTTAAACTCAAAATATCCAAAAATGGCAACTTTCAATCTGGGCAAAATGAGAATGAGATATATATACCTTGATGATCCTTGCGAGGAGACAAATCTAACGGGACCAGTTGGAGGTTGAATGGTGGCAGGAATTGTCGCCGGTGATGAAAAGCTTCGAACGGCCGAAAATGGTGTTTTCTGGTGAGCAGGCCTCGGCAATGACTGGCAACTGGTGGCAGAGCTTCCTGACAGCACGACACGTTGACACCGGCGGGCTGGAGGGGAGGACGACGGCCCAAGCTGGCTCCCGCGGCAGCCCTACACGTTCAAGCGAGAGAAATCTGAGCGAGAGAGAGAGAGAGAAAGAGAGAGAGAACGTCCGGGAGAGAGAGAGAGAAGAGAGAGAAAGAGAGAAAATGGACAGGGCACGTGGCCTTGTCTTATAGGGCTGTGTAATTTTTCAAAAATTGCATATAAGTCCCCAAAATTTCAAATCAGTCCCCTAAAAATTACAATTTAGTCCTTCTGCACAAAACTTTTACAAATTAATCCCCCCAATATTTTATCCAAAAAATTAGTAAAATGTCCAAATTATCCTCCCAAAATCCGGATTTTTACACACCCTCCAGCCAGTTATTGTTCTTGTAGGAATTAATTCATTATTATCATTAGCCACAACTATTACACCTCCCTTTTTAGGCACACACTGAACTGGGCTGACCTGACCCAAAAACTATCTGAAATTGGGTAAATTATCCTTGCATCCAGCCACTTGATCACCTCTTTCTTTACAATTTCCTTCATGACTGGGTTCAGTCTTCACTGCTGCTCCACAAAATTGCTGAAGAAATCTTCCAGCAGAATCTTATGCATATAGATTGTAGGGTTGATTCACTTGATATCAACAATGGTCCACCACATTGCCTTCTTAAACCTTCGAAGTGCTGCAAGTAATTGTTGCTCTTGCCCCAAACTAAAAGCTGGAGAAATAATTATCGGTAACGTATTTAATTCACCCAAATATGCATACTTTAAGTGAGAGAGCAATGGTTTCAATTCCACAACTGGGGGTTTTTCAACTAATGGTTTAGAAGGATTGAAATCCCTCTCCAATAATATAAGAGACTCAAATTGCTTTCCCAGTCTTGCAAGTGAATGCTTTGTGTCCACCCATGGTACATAGCCTTCTTCTTCAATTTCTTCATCAAAAGCAGCCTTGGTGGATAACGAAATCAAGTTGTTATCATAAGTTTTCTGGAATTGCTTCAGCACAAGTGATACTAACATATTGATGGCTGAACACTCTTCTATTTCATCCGGAAATTGCATAGTCTTGAACATATTGAAAGTGACCTGCTCATCATCAACTCGCATAGTGAGTTCTCCTTTTTGCACATCAATTAATGTCCTTCCAGTAGTAAAAAACGGCCTGCCTAAGATTATAGGCACCTCATTGTTAGCCTCATAATCCAACACAATAAAATCTACAGGGAATATGAACTTGTCCACCCGAATTAAAACATCTTTGATTTTTCCTTCAGGGTGAGCAAAAGATCTATCTCTAATCTGAAGAGTAACTATAGTTAGTCTTGTTTCTCCAATTCCTAACTTTCTGAAAATTGACATGGGCATCAAGTTTGTGCTTGCTCCTAGATCACACAAGGCATTTTTGCAATAGGTGTCACCAATAGAACATGGTGTTGTAAAGCTTCCAGGGTCTTGAAGTTTAGGATGGATTTTACTCTGCAAGATGGAGCTGCACTCTTTGGTCAGTGCCACTATTTCAAACTCTCCCAATCTTCTTTTCTTGGAAAGGATGTCCTTCATAAATTTGACATACTTTGGCATCTGTTTTAAAGCTTCTACGAGTAGTATATTGATATGCAACTACTTCAAAACCTGCAAAAATTTGTTGAATTGCTTGTCTTACTACTGCGTATGGAATCGTTGAGGAAAATGTGGCGGTGGTCTGTAATTCTACTTTTCTGGGCAGCCTTACTGTAGCGATACTATAGCAGATGTCTCTTTTTTAGCAGTTTGCTTTGTTACATTTTCCACTCTATCTTCCTTATCCTTTTCTCGTTCGATTAAAGAGGGCTCTCTTGATTGTTTAAGCCTTAGCTCAGGCCCTTTCAGCTCTTTCCCACTCCTTAATGAGATCATTTTGCAATACTCTTTATTCTCACACCTTGGATTTTCAGTATCACTTGGCAAAGAAACTTGGAGCTTGCTATTCAAGGCATTAGCTAACTGCCCCATTTGATTCTCCAAGTTTTTGAGTGATGCTGCTTGGCTTTGAATCATTGCAGACTGATTCTGAATTATACTATCATTTTTTGCCATATACTCCTTCAATAAAGCTTCCATAGAGCTGGATCGCTCTGGATATTGATATTTCTGATACTGTTGTTGCTGTGGCAAATGATGTTGGAAACCAGGTAGATGGGCTGGTCTATTTGGAGTTGTATCTGAAGTAGTTTCTTGGTTGCTCCATGAAAAATTAGGATGCTGCCTCCATTCTTGGTTTAAGTGTTTGAAAATGGATTGTTGTTCTTGTTATAGTTTCCCACGTAATATGCTGAAGCATGGTTAGATGGGCAGCTGTTAAATGAATGCCCCTCACCGTAATAAAGTCTAGAAACTACAGCAGATTGCTCTGCATTTGTTTCAGCAGTCATATTCATAGATTTCAGGATATTGGATAGTGATGAAACTTGAGCTATCAAGACTGTGACTACATCAATATCATGAATTCTAGTAACACACCTTCCTCTAGCAACCCTTTCAGTCGGCCGTTGATAGTTATTGTTGGCCATTCGCTCCAAAATCTCATAAGCTTCATTATAGGACTTTGCAAGAAGAGCACCATTAGCCGAAGCAGCCACCATTGACCGAGTATGAGCATTGAGGCCATTATAAAATGTCTCCATTTGGATCCAATGGGGGATTCCATGGTGTGGGCATTTCTTAGCAATTCCTTAAAGTGCTCCTATGATTCATATAAAGATTCCCTATCCAACTGCTGAAAAGAAGTAATATCATTTCGGAGCTTAGCATTTTTAGTTGGTGGGAAATATTTCATCAAAAAATTCTCCACCAAGTTATTCCAAGTGGCCACCGAATCTGAGGGTATTGAGTTCAACCAAGCTCTCACTCTATCTTGTAAAGAGTATGGGAATAGTTTTAGCCTTAAATCTTAATCCGTGACTCCTTGCAACTTGAATGAATCACACACTTCTACGAACAACCGGAGGTGAAGATATGGATCCTCTGTTGGTACCCCGCTAAATTGCCTCATAGTTTGGAGCATTTGAAACATCACCAGCTTCAATTAAAACTGAGGTGCTTGAATTTCGGGCCTAACAATGCCATGATTAAGCCCATTGAGAATAGGAATAGCATACTCTCTGATTGCTCTATCCCTTTCATCTGCCATTGCTGCAGCATTATTAGCATCAGCAACTTCAGCCATTCCTCTTAAACTAGCCAAACCTTCTTGTTGCTCCCTTCTCCTTGCTCGAAATGTTCTTTTAATCTCAGGATCTAAGGGCACCAACTCTTGTTCTTGCTGATTATTGATATAACGAGTATAAGCTCTTACAAGCACAACCACTCAAAAAGATAAGGAAACAAAAAAACAAAAGAAACAAATTAGTTTCTACAAATAACTTTAGTTCTCTCAATCCCTGACAACGGTGCCAAAAACTTATTGGTTATTTTATAATTGTTACGCAAGTACACGTGCTGAATAAGTAATATAGTAACGAGTTGAGTATAGTCTCTATAGGGATTACCAAAATTAGTTGGAAAAACTAAATGTCAAACAAGCTCAATTAAGAATTTAGAGGAACTAAAATAAGCAAATAAAAATGAAAATTCCAAACATAAAACAATACAAGCTAAACTAGAGATTGTAAATAAATAGAAATATTAAGATGGAATTATTGAATCCTCCTCGGTTGCAAATCTGGGTACAATTGCTGCAGCAATGCTTATGGCAAAATTCACTCTAGTAACCGAAAATTCCATCTAGACATAATAATCTTCCAAATTTATTATGTTTTAAGTTCTTCAAACCAAATTTAACATATTCCTATGCTGATCCAGTTCTCAATACACCATTCATAGCATCGATTTTTACTAGGTTATATATGGTAACAATATATTCCTATATCGTTACTAATTCAAGGATCTACTAAAGAGACACTTGAAACATACATCATTCAAGTTAGATCTAACTCAAATCAACCTTTCTAGAATTAATCCTAGTTTATTTATCCTAAATATTGGTGGCCAAACAATAATAGGAAATAATAATAAAGCTCACTTGAGTGCACAAGAGAAAATTACCATAAACATTTAAAACAACATTTAATCCTTCATTACAACCTTAGATTCATCAATATCCCAACTAAAGAAACTTAGCTCATGGTCTGAAATTTAAATAATAGTAGCTTAAAATACTCCATAAATTTCAGAATATATTTAGAAAGGAAAAATAAAGAATTCAATATAAGAAGGTTAAAAGAAGTAAAGAAAGTGCTAGTTGGATGATAGTGAATTTGATCCCAGTACTGCTGTTAATACTCCTCCTTCTTTGTCCTTTCTTTCTTGTACTCTTCCCTCTCTCTTTCATTCCTTTTCTGTATATATCCCTCTTGAGCTGTCGCCACCACCTCCTCTTCTTGCAATATATTTCTCCTTTTATATTAGGTAGATGAGGTACCCTAACACACGTGTCAGTCAAATAAAAGAGTGAGGACAACTGTTGCTTCATTTTCTTTTTGCTGGTATTAACATTAGTTGTCAGCACCAACTGTACATTAACAATACCAGCTGGAAAAAGAATTCTACTGTTCAGTATTGCTCCGGTGCATTGCTACAACAAAGTTACTTCCAGCCTTGACTTAGGTTCAGCCTTCCTTCAAAGATGTTGCCATTTAAATTCATCAAAACTCAAGTCCCGATTTTAGTATTTCTACTAGAAATTAACAGAAATAAAATAGATATTGACTATTAGATATTAAACATCAGAAACACCACACCAAAATAAAATAAAGAAAAGTACCTAAACTAGACAATTTGTTCTTTTAAAACAACTGTCCTAAGACTCAAAAACATACCAAATAACTCTATTTTTATAGAGTTATCAGTACACATATTCACAGATTTTATATTCACAAATTTCACAAATTCACAGACCAAAGAATTTCTTACATTGCAGGTGTGACATTACTTACCTCGATTATGAGCTTTTAGGTGATTTTTTTTTCTTATGTGGAATGTTCTTCGCTCTAAGTACAATTAACCTATGCCTAATATTATCATTAAATAATTGATTCATGAAATGTAAAGGCCGAAGTTCTAAATTTGCATAAAATTTCTATCTACTTTGAGCTACTATCATACGTTTTCTAATCTTCTGAACTGCTTTAGTCGTATCTCTAACAATATCGGGACCCAAATAATGTCGCTCTCTAATCTCATCCTAGTAAACTAGAGACCTACTATTTCTACCATATAACATCTCATAAGGTGCAATACCAGTCGTAGCTCAAAAGCTGTTAATATATAAGAGAACTCAATCAGTGGTAAGTAATGATTCCACGATCCTTAGAAATCTATAACACAAGCTCTGAGCATATCTTCTAAGATTTGAATAGTCTTCTTAGCCTAGCCATCTATCTAAGGATGGAATGCAGTACTAAATTTCAATTTAGTTTCCAAAGCTAGTTGTACACTCTTCGAGAATTTTGAAGTAAACATGGCATCTCTATCTGAGATTTTGGAAACTATAATTCTATGAAGTCTAACAATCTCCTTAATTTACAATGCTGCAAGTTTATCCATGGAGTAGGTCATAGAAATTGGAATAAAATGAGCTATCTTAGTATGTCTATCAACTATAACCAAACTGCATCTTCACAAGATACTGTTCTTGGTAACCTAACTACAAAATTCATAGGGATTTCTTCCCATTTCTACTCAAGTAACGGAAGTGGTTGTAGCTCTCCTACTGATCTCTTATGCTCAGCTTTAATCTATTAACATGTTAAACAATATTCCACATACTAGAAAATATCTTTTTTTATTCCTGCCCTCAAGTAAAGAATCTTCAAATCATTATATATCTTAGTAGTACATGGATGGACTGAATATGGAGTATTATGTGCTTCTACCCGAATTTCTTCCTTTATATTTCTATCATTTGGTATGCTTAAATCTGATAACTCCTTAAGTAGAACTAGTGAAATCTAATTATTTCCCTAACTCTAATAATTCTTTGTATCCAATTAACTTAGGATCTTTTTTCTGGCCTTATTTAATTCTATCTAATAAGGCAGATTGTAAAGTTATAGAAGATAATTTCCCAATGATTAGCTCGATACCAGATTTACACAAATCCTCCCACAAAGGTTTCTCCAATTCATGTAAAGTTGCCAAACTACCAGATGATTTTTTGCTAAGTGCATCTGCCACAACATTGACTTTTCTTGGATGATAACTAATGTTGCAATCATAGTCTTTTACCAATTCTAGCCAACGTCTTTGTCTCATACTTAGTTCTTTCTAAGTGAACAAATACTTCAAACTTTTTTGATTAGTAAAGATTCACAATGTAATCCATATAGATAATGCTCCTAAATTTTTAATGCGAACACCACCGTCGCCAATTCTGAATCATGAGTAAGATAGTTGCGCTCATAATCCTTTAGCTGCCTTGAAGCATAAGCAATAACTTTTACACTTTGCATGAAAACACATCCTAAACCTTGTTTTGAAGCATCACTGTATACAATGAATCCCTCAGTACCTAAAGGTATGGTCAGAACTGGTGTTGAAATTAATCTTTGCTTCAATTCCTAAAAACTCTTTTCACACTCATCAATCCACATGAACTTGTCACTTTTTCTAGTCAACAGTGTAAGTGGCATAGCTATCTTAGAGAATCTCTCAATGAACTTTCTATAATAACCAAAGAAACCTAGAAAACTCCCGACTTCTGTTACATTAGTAGGTCTAGACTAATTATTGACTACCTTAACCTTAGTTGGATCAACAAAAATCCCATCCTGAAAAACAATGTGACTAAGGAATGATACTTTTTCTAAGCAGAACTCGCATTTCTTGAATTTAGCATATAACTCTATGTCTTTTAGTATTTGAAGGGTAATTCTTAAATGTTCTTTATGCTCCTCTCTAGATAGTGAGTATACTAAAATGTCATCGATGAACACAATAACAAACTTATCAAGGAATTCCTTAAATATTCTGATCATCGGGTCCATAAATGCTAATGGAGCATTGGTCAGATCAAATGGCATCACTAGAAACTTATAATGGCCATATCGAGTTCTAAAGGTAGTTTTCAGAATATCTTCCTCTCTAACTCTTAACTGAAGGTAACCAGACCTCAAATCAATCTTTGAAAACATGGAATCACCTTGTAATTAATCAAACAAATCATCGATGCGAGGTAAGGGATACTTGTTTTTAATAGTCACTTTGTTAAGTTCTCTATATTTAATATACAAATGCATAGTGCCATCTTTCTCTTTCACAAACAAAACTAGTGTACTCTACAGTGAAAAACTAAAACGTAGAAATCCTTTGTCTAGAAATTCCTATAAATGAGTCTTCAGCTCTTTTAATTTTGTTGAGACAATCCTATAGGATGTCTTAGAATAGGTGTAGTACTTGGTCTTATCGGTAGCAAACCAGGTAAATCCTCTTGAAACACATCCAAGAAATCTTGAACAATTAACACATCTTCTGGTTTTAACTTCTGCTTAATAGATGTATCAATAATACTAACCAAGTATCCTGTACAATCTTTTTCTAACAATTTCTGAGCTTTCATAGCTGATAGCAAAGGAAAATTTGCTTTACTTTGAGTACCTACAAGTATAAACTATTCAGTATCTAGAGGATAAAATGTCACAATCCTATTTTTACAATCAATCTTAGCATAATACTTCGATAGCCAATCTATACCTAAAATAATCTCATAATTATTCATATCAAGCACAATCAAGTTTGCAAATAATTCTCTATCATCCACTACAACAAGATAGGCTCTCAAAATTTTGTCTGAATATATAACCTTTCTAGAAGGAAGTGTGGCACCAAATAGAGTACTCGTCTAATCTACAGGATGACCCAATCTCCTCACAAATATTGCATGTGAATGCATGGATCCTGAATCTATTAATACATAAGTTATGATGCTATAAATAAATATCTCACCTATGAGAACAAATGGATCTGACTCAGTCTCAAGTCTAGTATCTGTCCTTTTCTCAGTCATAGCATACAGCCTATCACCAAGTTTCTTCTGATTGTTTTTCATTTTAGGAAAATTCTTAATAAATTGACCACTTTTACCACATTTGTAGCATAATCCTGTACCCTTACGACATTCTTAAGAATGATTCTTCCCTAATGATGCGCAAGGTGGTATAGTAGTAGTGGTAGTCTGCTGGTCAGTCCTGGGATACTTACCCTGATCAAGTCGTGTCTGTTGAGTCGGAGCTCCCTTCCTCTTCATATCCTGAGGATGTTGAATTTGAATCTATCCTCCTCTATTTCCCTGAAAACTAGGTCTAAAATTTCATTGCATCTCTCGAGCCTATCTTTCTCTCCTAATTTTTTCTTCATCCAAAACATCTTTCTCTGCTTGCTCAGAATCTAGTTCCCTGTCTGCTATCTGAGCAAATGATATACCTTATATTTCACCTTATTTCAAGTCACTGAAAATAGTCTTCCTCAGGCTTTGCATAAATTGATCTACCTTGAGCTTATTGGTTGCAACCATGTGAGGTGCATATCGTGATAACTTATCAAATTTACGGATGTATTCTGCAACAGACTTCTCTCATTATTTCAAATTGGCAAACTCTTCCCTTTTGCTAGCTCTTATAGTGTTAGTAAAGTACTTCTCCTAAAATAACTCTCTAAACCACTTCCAAGTCATAGTAGTAATATCATGAATAGTACTCATGATGTCCCACCAGTATTCAACGTGATGTCTCAGTATAAAACTAGCACATGGGACTTTATCTGTATCAGAGATCTTGGCATAAGCCAGCATACGCTTAGTGGTTCTAATCCACTACTTAGCCTGAATTGGATTAAACACACAATCAAATGTTGAAGGCTAGAGTTTCCTGAATCTTTCCCTAGTACTTTCACTAGCATTTTGCCTATGTTATGGTGGTAGTGGTAGATGGTTAGGTTGATTTTTTTATGGTGGTAGTGGTAGATGGTTAGGTTGATTTTTTTGTCTCATACATTGTTCCAAAATATTTTGTATCAAAAAAGCCAACTATTCAACCTAATTACCAACCTGTGAAGAAAATGCACCCTTTTCGAAATTATCTTGACCCTGAGTAGTCACCATACTAATATCCTGATACCCAGAATTTATGGCTCCAATTATAGCCAATAATATTCATTACCAAAATATGAATGCAATTAAAACATTTATACCAAATATTAAAATGCATATCAAAAACTTACAGAGGAGTGAAGATTCCTTTCATTCCCGACGTCTATATATAAGCAGTCTTTAGAATCATCTTAAAACATAAGCTCTAATACAACTCTAACATCCCCTAATTCAACTCACATATGTAGGGATATTTATACGAATATTTAGTAAAATTGTGAGATGCTACTCAATTTAGAACTGATAAAATCAGGGAAAATAAAAAAATTAAACTTTCTAGGAGAAGAAGGAAAACTCCACTCATAATCACATAAAGTATAATGTACACGTACATATAGATACACAAAGTGGGTCTGTCATACAAATATATATAATATACACATACACACACTCAAAAATAGGTACAAAATCCTTTGTCAGAAAACCACAGCGTCAAAATGCTCATATAAATAAGGCGCAGTTAAAAAGTTGGCGCTCCTCCTCCAAACACATATCATCAGTATAAAACTCAGTAAGTAATGTATGCAGATACAAAGTGCTTAAAATATGAAATAGATAATCATATAGTTGAGATTCTTGTTTATATTGTACAGCTTGACAAGACCGTGAATCACATACTAAACCATTTAAAGAATATATAACATATTATGAGCTATATGGAAGTCTCGAGCCCTAAAGAATCCCTTCTATATACAATAGAGGTCTACTCTATACTGTCGTTAGAGTGTTCCTATAGGAACTATAGTGCCCCCGAAAGGAATAAAGTGTTCACAAAGGAACTGGAGTGTCCTCGAAGGAATTATATCACATATTTGATTGCTAGCCCACCATACCCTATTCACTAATACTTTTCAGACAATATAAATACATCACATATATATGTCTTATACAAAGTAGAATGACAGGCATGTATGTATACATATTCCCAGATTCTTTATTCACAAATTCTACAAATTCATAGAACAAAAAATTTCTTACATTGCAAGTGTGACGTTATTTGTCTCGATTCTGATCTTTTAGGTGATTTTCTTTTCTGATGTGGAATGCTCTTCGCTTTTGGTACAATTGACCTATCCCTAATATTATTATTAAATAATGAAATGAAAATGCTTGACATGCTAAAAAAATTATAATTCCAAACATTATTTAAAGAAGCCTAAATTTTCATATATGAAAAGAATAAAAAACCATTACATAAAGCTTATATTGACCAGTACGACTTGCCTTTGCTATATGTAATTATCATCACCAACACTTAATTGTAGCAAGGAAATAAAATTTATCCTAACATACAATCAAATATCTAAAAAATAGAATGACTAAAAAAATATCAAACCACCTGATTAATGGAAAGATCCCTCAAGTAAATTATTAAAAGTAAATTTATGAATGACTTGATTAAAAAACTAACAGTATTGACTCTAGGATCAAAACATAATCCTTTGCCAATTAATCTTTCTAAGTAATTATTTCCTATAATAAGAAACATATAATAATAAGTAAAAGACTTAATAAGACATTCTTAATATTAACATATTTTCAAGTCGTTAACTATGAAATACAACTATAAAGGAAAATAATACAAGACTAATAGTATAAGACTTCAATTCGTGAAACGAAAACTATACTTATATTTCTTAGATAAATTCCTTCTTGCTTTGTTGTAGTATTAATTGCACACAATCCTAGTTAAACTATACGCCCACATCTCTATAATACTTATAAGAGAAACACATAAAAGGGAGAAAAAAAAAAGAAATAATTAATTATATAGACAAGTAAATTCCATCAAGCTCTCGTTTAAGAATAGATTATATACAAATTTATGTATAATTAAATACCTATGGATAACTCTAATTTATGGAAGTTAAGAGCTTACATATAGAGGACACAATAAAGAATAAAGAACACTTTACCTTTAAAGCGCATATAACTTAGTATAAATGATTGGCCAATTATAACTCCTATGATTCCACTAAGATTAGCTTTATTTATGGTGGAGATAGATGGTGAGAATTAATAGAGAAAGAGAGGTCTGGTTATGGTAAAGAAAAGTTTTTACTAGAAGGATGAATATACTTCCTAAATAACTCGAAGAATTGTCGACTTAGGCCAAGTTGGTGGTTTAACTTTTTTTTTGACAAAATAAATTGACCAATTATAATCGTACACATAAAATGCAAAATAAATCTCATAACTTAAATAAACTCAATTATTTAATCAAAGAATAATACATATATAAATTGTCTCAAACATTAAAAACAAAATAGCACATTTACCATTTATAACTTTCTATTATACAATTGACTCTGTTTAAATCCAATCATAATTTTAATCATATTCAGATCAAGTAAAATAACAGTTTAATATAATAACAAAAAAATGAAAAGTAGTATTATAAACGACTTAGAATAAGTCAAATTCGTACCAAAGAACATTTCTAAAGCATTTTATTAGAAATTATCTTAAAGTGTAATAAGGGTTAATAATCATAATAATTTAAAATGAAAACTTAAAATAGTATGCAAATATGACACTAATATAATTGAAAATACTATTTAATCACGTTATTATTGGCTTTTTAATTATGTGAGGAATTGATTGTCATTAGGAAAATCAAGATATCACATTATTGATCTGGTATGATCAGAGGGACAGTATTCTTATATCTTTCATTTAGTCTATTATTCTAGTTTGGTACCTTATAATCAGTGTTCAGAATCTTGTATTCTCAGCCTCTAGCTATGGTTATTATCATTATCTTTTGATCACTTACATACTTGAGGTTATTATTTCCAACCATGGGTGTCGAGATTTTTATACATGTCAATAAGCCATCTTATACTTCTATATTTTTTTGGGCACATTCTTATCCTATACCATTGTGCTGGTTAGTATAATGGTGGAATACTGATGCAAAGTGAGGATTGTCTGTTTCAAATACTTTCGTTAACTTACATTCGATTTATTACTCGTAAATTCTATAGTCAAGTGTTTCCTACTCTTCTAGTGACTATTTCTTACGATCTTGTTTATATTCTCAGTTTATACTTAAATTTCGGGATGAAATTTCTTTAAGGACGGAAGAATATAATAACCCAATTTTTTTAAGGATAATTTGGTCATTTGACCTTAAAAATACTAAAAAAAGGGATTTATATATATATATATGTGCATACTATTCTCTCTCTCGTCCCTCCCCCTTCCCGATCCCAACTTCTCTCTTTCTCATATCTCTCATGCACAACCAAAAGGAGAATCAGTTGCCGGCCTCCTTCACACCCCACCACTAACTGGCAAGGACTCCCCTTGCTACCAAGAAGCTGTGCCTCCTATCCTCAGTCACCGGTGACAGCTGCGTCACTGGAAAATACCATATTGGCCGCGAAAGAACTTTGAATTTCCGATGATGATTCCAGCTGTTTCAATGTGTGTTCTTGGGTTTGTTGGGTTCGTCTTATCGAGAAGAAGCTCCAGATATATATTTCACGATCTCATTTTCCCTAGTTTGAAAGTTGTCATTTTTTTTCTATTTTTCAACCAAAGTTTGACTTTTAATCTAACCGTTAGCTTGTGTTTTTAATGTCATTTTTGGAATATACTTAAAAAATAGTGAAGTTTGAATATATATATATATATATATATATATATATATATTGACTATGTTTGGTGATCGGCACAAAAAATAATATCTAAAGACTTAGATTTTATCTAGTTTTGTATACCTTCGATTCGGTGTGAGCTTGGACCCAAATTAATCAAGTTATATGTCTAACTTAGCTATTTTGAGCATTAGGAATTCAAAGGAGAGGTCCGTTTATTCATTTGAAACTCCGTTAAGAAGTTATTTTTTCCCAAGTGAGCGATCGAAGGTGTAGAATTAGTTCCCGACCCTCTGAGCGATCGTCCAACAATACCTTGAGGATCCAATAACATAGTATTGTTATTCTAGTGAGATAGAGATTTAGTTACCTCTGTTTTACATCGTTTTTGATTAAAACTTAATTTTTATGACACTCGATGATAAATGTGATTTTTTAACTATTTTATATATATGTGATGGAATTGAATTGTATTATATATATTGGATTACACTAAGATTTTTCTGAGTGCAGGTTATTTTTGGATATGTTAAAATAGGGCCCTTATGTTGCCCAATTTTCCATAAAATTTGATTAACCATTTTATTAAAAACCAGAGCATCATTTGAACTTAAATTATTCTGTGGTTATTTTTGTACAACAATTCAGAGTACACATGTCATAAGATCACACATGAGTACCAGGTTAGCATCGTGAACTTTTTATACAGTGTGGCACTACGGCCCAACCGACAGTGTAGAGTCCATGAACCCGTGTGGGGCATTTCTTCTAAATACCTTCCCATTTGGCAGACGTAGGTAATACAGTTGCTCCTCCAGGTTTGGTAGGTGATACATGGGTGTCCCTTTCAATTTTGGTAGGTGATACATGGGTATCTCCTTCAGTTTTGGGCTAGATGTTAGGCAGGCTATATGGCACATGTAGTACCAAAATCCTAGTTTCCACTGATGAGAGGTAGTGAACTCATGGGTATGGGTGGATTTGTGTCATATGTTTGTGGATTGGTTGATTTTGAGACATCATGTTTTCTATATATTATCATAAATGTATTTGCATACAGACTATCGATTTTGGTTATTTTTATGTATATATATACATATAGTTTTGCAAATGTGTTTTGGATTAAACTAATTATGTAGAGACCTTCCATCACCAAAAAAAATTTTAAATGAGGTAATAGTTTCTCTACTAAGCTTGCAAGCTCATCCCTCCTATTTTCCTCCCTTTTAAGTGGTTGTCCATCCGAGTTAGTTATCTCAATGGCTAGGCAAGTCACTTGGCTTATTTTGTGCACTATATTACTGATTCAGATGTCATCACTAGATTTAAGCTCAAGGTTGAGTACTATGGAGGCAACGCTGCCGTAGACAATTGGTTGACTTTTGTAACTTGGAGAAACATTGAGAAATTGGATCTTCGTGCGAAACCAAAATTCGGGAAGTTTGTATACTACTGATTACTTGAAACGGTACTTGATGCAATATCACTGACTATTTTGAAATTGGAGAGTCTGACATTGGATGGATCATATGTTCAGTAAATCTTCCATATATCTTTGATTTCTTTGTCCTTTATTAGAGTTCGTGTCCTAAATTCTATTTGTCCAGCTCGAAATCTTTGCAGTATGAAATATGCGGCCGTTTTTTTCTTTTCCGTACAATTTTTTTGTTCGTACACGTATTTATTTTAGGGTTTTGGGAATTCTATATATCTTGGCTTGGCCGTGTAAAACTTAACCTTCTGTACTTTATTTTTGACATAATGAAATTTTTTTCTCTGCTAGTAGTTTTTCCTGATTAGGGTTTTTCACTCAAATCTATGTGTTCTTGTTTTTCATTCTTTTGTTGATTATCGTTCATTAATTCTGAACAAACTAGTATCAGAGCATTTAATCCAGGTTTGATTACTATAATGGCAACCATGAAGTATGATATTCTGCATTTGGATCGTAGCACCAGATTTTCATTATGGCAGGTTAAGATGTGGGTTATGCTTACATAGTTGGATTTAGATGAAGCATTATTAGGGATCAATATGATGCCCTCATCGTTATCAATGGAAGAAAAGCAATGTAGGGATTGAAAAGCCCCATCTCAGATTCAACTGTATCTGTCGAATCAAATATTACAGGACGTTTTGAAGGAGAAAACTGTTGCCAGTTTGTGGTTGAAATTAGAGCAGTTGTGCATGACAAAGAGTCTGACCAACAAGCTTCATCAGAAACAACGACTTTATTCTCATCATATGATAGAAGGTACATCTTTAGAAGAGGACATAAACATCTTTAAAAAAATTATTTCTAATCTGGAAGCTTTGGAGATTAAATACAAGTCTGAGGATTTAGTGTTGACTTTACTATGTTCATTGCCCTCTTTATATATGCCTTTTTGGGACACTATTTTATATAGTCATGAATCTCTTACTCTGAGCATAGTTTATGATTCTCTACTCTCTAAGGAAAAGATAGAACAGATTGTTACAGGGATAGAGACTCAGGCAAAGGGTCCCATTGCTAGAGGGAGAATACAGGAGAGGAATTCTAGGAGTGATAATAGATGCAGACAAAATCTAGAAATAAAAGTAAAACTTGCAACTATTGCAAGAAAAAAGGTCACATCAAATCTGAATGCTATAAGCTTCAGAACAAAAATAAGAAGGCTACTCCTAATTAGAAGGGAAAACAAACTGAAAAATACCAGTGAAGCTAGTGTTGCCTAAAATGATATCAGTGGTAGAGAACTCTTAGTTGTTTCTGATGGCGACTCCAAACTATGTGATGACTGGATTCTTGATTCAGGTTGCACATTTCATATGTGTCCTAATAAAGATTGGTTTATAACATATGAAACGATATCCAAAGGTGTTGTGTTAATGGGAAATAATGCACCTTGTAAAGTTGCTGGTATTAGAATAGTCAAAATTAAGATGTTTGATGGAGTTATCATGACTCTCAGTGGCATGAGACATGTTCCAAATTTGAAGAGAAATCTGATCTCTTTGAGTACTCTTGATTCAAAAGGGTACAAGTACACTGGTGAAGGTAGGGTACTAAAGACTTTTAGAGGAGCTCTTGTTGTGATGAAGGGCCAAAAAAGATCAACCGAATTATGTGTCTTGTTGGGTTTTATAGTTATCAGTGAAGCAACAGTCTCTATTCCTTCGTTGTCAGATGATGAAGTCACTAGACTTTGGCACATGCATCTTGGGCATATGAGTGAGAATGGCATGGCTGAATTGAGTAAAAAAGGACTTCTTGATAGGTAAAGTACTAGTAAATTGAAGTTCTATGAGCATTACATTTTTGGAAAGCAATAGAGAGTCATATTTTCAAAAGGTATCCACAACATAAAAGGAACATTTGATTATATACATTTTGATCTTTGGAGAAAATCTAGGGTACCTTCTAAACGAGGTGCCAGATATTTTCTGATGATCATCGATGATTTCTCTAGAAAACTTTGGGTGTTCTTCTTGAAGTAAAAGAATGATGTGTTACCTACATTCAAGGAATGGAAGACTATGATCAAGAAGCAGACAGGGAAACAAATTAAATGTCTCTGCACTGATAATTACTTGGAATTTTGTTCTGATTAGTTTAATATTTTTTTCAAGTTATAAGGAATCGTGAGGCACTTAATAGTTCACCATACTCTATAACAAAATGATGTGGTAAAGCATATGAATAAGACTTTGATGGAGAGAGTATGTTGAATAGGACTTTGAGCAAAAGCTGCTTCTACAGCTTATTTTCTGATTAATCGATCACCCTCAATTGCTATTGAGTAAAATGCTCTAGAAGGGGTATGGTCTGGTGCTCTTGCTAATTATTCTGATCTGAAGATATTTGGATGTCCTGCCTATGCTCATGTTGATAATAGAAAGTTGGAACCAAGATCTATGAAGTGCATTGTTTTAGGCTATAAAGCTATATTCTGATCTGAAGATATTTGGATGTCCTGCCTATGCTCATATTGATAATAGAAAGTTGGAACCAAGATCTATGAAGTGCATTTTTTTAGGCTATAAAACTAGTGTTAAAGGATATAAGCTATATAATAAGTAGAGATGTTATCTTTGCTGAATATGCTATACTTCATGATTTATCTATTAGAGATTCTAGTAGTAAACACCAGTAGAAATCAAACACTCAGATAGAGCTTAAGATTGGGTTAGAATCTACATTAGCATCTACATCTCAGTCAGGTTCCTCTTTATCACCATCTCCACCACTAATGTCACCACAATATTCTATTGCTAAAGATAGGCCTAGATGAGACATTAGACCTCTACAAAGGTACGCTGAGGCCGATTTGGTTGCCTATGCTTTGAATGTGGCTGAAAAAATTGATTCTAGTGAAGAATCTTCTACCTATATAGAGGCAATTAGTTGTGATGACTCTGGCAAATGGATGATTGCCATGCAAGAGGAGATGGAATAACTTCATAAGAATGGCACATGGGACTTGGTTAAACTGCCTAAAAATAAGAAAGCTATTCGCTGCAAATGGATCTACAAAAGGAAAGAAGGAACACCAGAAATTGAAGAAGCCCAATATAAGGCGAGGCTAGTTGCAAAGGGCTACAGTTAGGTTCTAGGCATAGACTTTACAGATGTGGTTTCTCTAGTTGTAAAGCATAGTTCAATTCTAGCTTTGCTTGGTATTGTGGCTATGCATGATCTTCAGCTTGAACAGTTAGATTTGAAAACGACATTGTTACACAGATAACTTAAAGAAAACATCTTTATAGAACAGCCAGAGGGTTTGTAGACTCAAGAAAGGAGGACTCTGTATACTTATTGAAGAAGTCTCTACATAGCCTGAAACAGTCATCCAGACAGTGGTATAAGAGGTTTGATTCATTTATGACCACTCATTATTTCAAGAAAAGTAGCTATAACAGTTGTGTCTACTTTAAGAAGATTACTGATGTGTCTTTTGAGTATCTACTCTTATACGTCGATGATATGTTGGTAGCAGCTAAGGATAAAGAAGAGATTAGAAAGGTCAAAAACTAGCTTAGTGAGGAGTTTGAGATGAAAGATTTGGGAGCAGCAAAGAAAATACTTGGAATGGAGATTCTGAGAGATAGAAAGGTAGGTAAATTATACCTAAATAAAAAAGGATACATTGAGAAAGTTCTACACAGATTTATTATACATAATGCTAAACCTGTTACCACTCCATTAGCAGCTCATTTTAGACTTTCATCTGCTTTATCTCCACAATTAGATAATGAAAGTAATTATATGTCTCGAGTTCCATATTCTAGTGCAGTGGGATCTCTCATGCATGCTATAGTTTGTTTTCATCCAGATTTGTCATATGCAGTCAGCGCTATTAGTAGATATATGACGAATCCTAGTAAAGAACATTAGTAAGCAATTCAATGGATTTTCAGATACTTACATGGCTCTATTGATGAATTTAGGAGAACTAGAAGTGGAGTTGTTGGATATATTGATTCTAATTTTATTGGAGACCTTGATAAGAGAAGATCTCTCACTGGGTATATTTTTACCATTAGTGACTATGCTATCAATTGGAAAGCTACCTTAGAGACTACAGTTGCATTATCTACTACTGAGGCTGAATACATAGCTATTACTGAAGTGTGTAAAGAAGCTACTTGGTTGAAGGGACTATTTAGTGAACTCAGTGAAGGCTTACAGATGACGAGTCTTTTGTGATAATCAGAGTGCTATTTTTCTCATAAAAGATCAGATGTTTTATGAGAGGACCAAGTACATTAATGTGCGGTATCATTTTATCCATGAAATTATTGCTCAAGATGATATAGTTGTGAGCAAAATTAGTACTCATGATAATCCTGCTGATATGATGACCAAGACACTTCTTGGAGATAAGTTTAAGTATTGCTTAAACTTAGTTGGTGTTTCTTGCTGAGTTTCTACCTTCTTTGTGGAAGAGATGGAGAATATATCCTTTTGTCGAATATTAGAGTCATTCCTTAATTGGAATTTATGTCAAGGTGGAGAGTGTTAGAGTTTGTGATCCGAATTCTGTTTGTCCAGCCTGAAATCTTCACAGTGTTACATATATTGTATCTTTTGTAATTAGGTCATTTTTTTTCGTACAATCTTTTTGTCTGTAGACGTATGTGTTTTAGGGTTTTGGAGATTCTATATATCTTGGTTTAGTCATATAAAACTTAACCTCTGTACCTTATTTTTGACATAGTGAAATTTTCTCTTCTACTAATAGTGTTTCCCGATTAGGGTTTTCTACTTAAATCGTGTGTTCTTATTTTTTATTCTTTAATGATTATCATTCATTAATTCTTAACATCCTTGGTAGATGTCAAGTTGCATGATGAAGTTTTACATAACTTATTGCTAAGATGCCCTGCTCTTGATAAATTTCTCCTCAAGAAATATGCTGGCTGGTTAAATTCTATAATATCAAGTTCAGCCCTCAAATTCTTGGAAATTGTAGAAGACTCCATACTTTACCGAACCATCAAAGTTGAAGCTGCAAATCTTCAGTCTTTAACACATGGTGGCGGCTTCTGTAAGAACATCAGTCTTTCTGCATGCAAGACAATTAGAATATTTCACTGTTGTACAGTGGGCTAGATGACCAGTCATTGGAAGATCTAATTTTCAGACTACCCCTTCATGAATGTTTGACAATAAGGGCATTCTATTACTTGAAACACTTCAAAATATGTGGTCAGCACTTGAGTAGTATAAGACTGGAAAAATCTTATAATGATGGACAAGTGGAGGTTACTATTGACTCACCAAATCTAGTCTCCTTTTGTTATAAAGGTGAGACCAAGTTTGGCATATCGATGAACGCTGTGCGAGATAATATATTGAATGGCCATATCATAATTAAGGACAACTTTACGGATCGTAAATATGAAACAATCTGGTATATTAATTTGACAATATTTCTTTCAAATATCAATTTCTCTTGGAAGACTACTGTGAGCCTGCATGTTTATTCAGAAGAGGTAAATGTACGTACTACCCTAATTAGTTTTTATAGTAATGAATATTATTCTCACTTGCAGTACTGAATCCTTATACATATTATGTTTTCTCAATTTTAATGGATATATAGGCTCTCATAATTTGAGAGAGATATGTCATTCACCGTGGCCTAATCTAAAGCATATGAAGATTATGACTTATTGTCCTTCAGAGAAGAAAACCCATCTGAAAGTCGCGTTGTATTGGGTTTCACCAGCTCTAGAAACATTAGTTATTGAAAAGGAAACAAAAGGATATTTCTAGTACGTTAGTTATATTCTATATAAGTCCGATTTTTCTTGGTAGTACTGTAGGTGCTTGTTAATTGTACACAAGATTGAACCAAATAATCTGTTCTTTAGTTCTTACGGCAAGCCCCCATGGTTCTGTGGTCAAGAATTTTTGCCAACTTCTTCTTAAACCTTTTTCTCACAACCGGTGGAGCACGTTTTGCTTGTTGCCACTCAGCATCCTCATGGTAAAGTTTGAAGAATCTTACATGGAAAGTGGGATGAATTTTCATTCTTTCAGGTAATGCTAGCCTGTATATTACGTTGCCGACCTTCTTTATTACCTCGAATGGCCCATCGAATTTCTGATCCAAGCCTTTGTGGTACCGCTTATTAGTCACTTTCTTCTAGATTTGTGGTGTTAGTTTAAGTAACACCTTGTCTCCTTCCTGGAACTCAAGAGGCCGTCGATTCTGGTTAGCATACTTCTTCATCTACCGCTGTGCCTTGGCCAAGCTATCCCTCGCTTGTTCAATTAGTTCTTGTTTCTCCATAGCAAAACGATTGGTAGTAGGGCACACTCCTCAGGACTTTTGTTTAACTATCTCCAAGGG
This sequence comes from Parasponia andersonii, assembly GCA_002914805.1. Taxonomy (NCBI): domain Eukaryota; kingdom Viridiplantae; phylum Streptophyta; class Magnoliopsida; order Rosales; family Cannabaceae; genus Trema; species Trema andersonii. Next base: position 728,215 of record JXTB01000051.1, read on the forward strand.
TGTCAGGGGTTGATGCCCGAATGCTAGCTTAGATGGGCTCATCCCCCAAATTCCATAGGAACAAAGCACAGACACCTTTCATCGGCAATAAACAACCACTTAAATAGGGCACTGCAACAGCCTTTGTTTGGACAAAGAACTCGATGCCCAGAATAAGATCAAAATTATCTAGCGGAACAGCCATGAACACACACTCTTTTTCCCAATTTCCGATTTTGAGAGAGGAATTTGTGGTACCTTGAATTGGTTGTGCATCCGAGTTCACCGTCTTGATCTTACTCGAACTCTTTGACACTGTCAAGCCCAAATCTCCCACCAAGCATTGTGACATAAAATTGTTGATTACCCCCGTGTCAAACATGGCACGTACTATGCCTCTGTTCAACATCACGTTTACATATATTAGGCCCTTGTATGTATTTGATTTCTCCGAAGTAATGGCATTCAATAATTGTAAGGGATTTACACTTGAGGCCGGTTTCTCACTGTCTGAACTGTCTAAGGTAATAAGGGCAGAGAGCTTCTCCCTTCGTGGACAATTCTAAAGTCCGAATACGAGTCCTTGTAATGAGTACTGTGATGCTTGTTTGGACAGAAGCTATATGCCCAAATTCCTTTATTTTAGTTGGTTAGTAATGTTTGCAAATATTGTGTACTCTGGCATTGATATTTCTAAATCCAAACTATGAATTTCGCAGCGGCCAATTAAGAAAAAGAGTTGTACTCTAGGCTCTGTTTGGAACCACATTTTGAGTGGAAAAAAATTGAAGGGAAAGGGTAAGAAAAGAAAATTGAGAAAACAAATTGAAATTTTTATCATGTTTGGAAGTCAAGGAAAATTTTGTAGAGAAAAAATTACTTTCTCAACAATTTTTTTTTCTTTGTTTGGCATGTGAAGAAAAACTGAAAAATTAGAATACTGTAGATATTGACTTTTTCCCCCCTACAAAATATACCAACATAGTATATTAGTATCTAACTAGATAATGGTAGTGCCTTCTATCCGCAAACTAAGAAACAAATATTACAGTTTTATTTTTTCGTAAAATTAAATTCGAAAAAGAATTAACAAATAGGTTACAAATTATGCATATTCTCATGGAAAATCAATACACAGTTCGATACATCCTTCTTACAAAATCATTCATTACATAAATTATATTCAGTACAAGTATTAGCAGTTATCCATTTCCTCAAAATTTTCTCATTCTCCATATTTTTGAGTAAATCTTAATGCTCTAGATTCTTGGATTTGACTAAATAATTCTGCATCACCTAGATTCTTGGATTTGACAAAATCATTCATTGCATAAATTATATTCAGTACACATGTTAGCGGTTATCCATTTCCTCAAAATTTTCCCCTTCTCCATATTTTTGAGGAAGTCTTAATGCCCTAGATTTGAGTAAATATTGATATTAACACATTATTGAGCTCATCATCGACCCTGGAAGGAGTCTTTTATTGAAATCAACACCCACTAGTCTTTCATGGTCAACTTCTGGAACAGTCTTTTCATTGTAATTAACACCCACTAATCTTTCATGGTCAACTTCTGCAACGAGTCTTTTCATTGTAATCAAGCCATATGTCATAGTGCATTTTATAAAAATCCAAATTTTACCTTGTAGAATGCATGCAATCCCAAAATTGTTTGTTAAAGATGCAAATTATGCTAAGCTTACATGAAATTGAATAGCTACTCCTAAGATGATATTACATCCCATATCCTTATATATTTACAACAGATCAATTTATACTGATACTGTATACATTTATCTAGAAACTTGGAATCGGCTTGCATATTACATAATTAACTTATACAAAATAAGTTTTCACTATTGAGAGCAAAGCTAGTAATATAGCAAAAGCTACATGTGCAATATATATAATACAATGTTGTTTACAATCTTCAGGAAAACCTCAATAGCTACCCTTAGAGAAAAAAGCATTAAAAGAGAAACAACAAGACATTAATCAAATATGAGGAAGATAGCAAGAACAATCAAGTAGTATTCTACGAAATGAACCAACACGACAAGTTTTATACAAAGCATTAAGCGAACAAATAAGAAATTTTACGATACCAAGTGCTAAGGCCATTATGGTTAATTTTATGTATGATCTGCTGGGATTTCTAGACAATTATTTAATGGCTAATATGAGACCATATACATATGAAATCAATAAAGAACGTTACTGTCAATGAAGGTAATTAAAACCTATAGATGAACATACATATCAACGAGACCAAAAGAAAAATAATATATTCTCTTTTACAAATATGATGAAATTTGAAATGGCCAAAAGGTTACCATTAACTAAAGCAATTAAGACTACCTAAGGGGTTAATCTATACACAAAAAGCATGAATGAAAACAATAAAAGAAGATTTATGGACTCTAGAATGAGTTTTCAAGCCAACAAAAGACGACCCTTCTTGAAGATAATCTACTTAACCAACTAACAAGAAGAAGGTAAGCAGACCCTCTTAATGGTTATAAAACTTAGTGACTAATGGCACGAATATGATTAACCACCATATAATCCCCTTATTAAGGAGACAGAAAGCACGAAAAAACATCTTAAAAATAGATGCCAATTATTCGTCAAAATATGTACTAAAAATGTCGATTTTAAAAAAAAAAAAGATCACAATGTTTCGGGTTTCTATAGAAACGTCTTTGGCAAATTGTCAACACTCTGAAGCATTAACATAGACAGCAACAAGAAAGCGAACAGCAGATGCCATTTTAAAAGAAATAGATATAAATAAACAATCAAGACATTTGGCTGATCATACATTTAAGATCATGTGTGTTAGGGTTTTATACCCTAAAAGCATGTATATTTTGGATATTTGTTGAACTAATAAAATCATATTTTTTTATTTGAATTTGTGCATAATTAGTATGTCATTAAATATCAAAAAATGGCTAGTTTATTATGTGACCATAAATTTAGTATATAAGTATTATATACATGAGAATTAAATTTATGGATAATAAACTAAATATAGTCTGTAATAATTAATTAAAGTTTGAGATTTTTAATTAAATATTATTAGTACGGTCCATTAGCATTGAGAATGTAATAGTCTTCTCCAGACTATTTATGAGTTGACATCACAATGGAGGTACTTTATATAATTCGATTATATAGGACTGGACCAGACATGATTTGAATCTCACATAAATTCCGTTAACTGTTGAG
>JXTB01000051.1:732128-783389 GCA_002914805.1 Parasponia andersonii
TGTGCTTGAGGCTTGGATTGGAAGATCGTGATTGAGAAGACAGTAAAGCTAGGATCCGCTGATAGGCTACAAGAGGTATTAGATCTATTCTCTTTGTATGTTCCTATTTACTATAATTAATACTATGCACTCATATAGTCAATTGTTTTGAGAAAATTTTTGAATGTTCCTGGGCCAATCTTCTGCTGCAAAAATCATTTTTAAATCCAATAATTGGTACCCAAGCGGTTATATAAATATATCGTATTAATTATTTGTATGTATGAGTGGGTATTGTATTATTTTTTTATATGTATTTGATGATGAATGGATGAGTTATCATATGATGGATGTATAGTTGATATTTGCTCGTTAATTATATAGTTCCTTAGGTTTAAAATTGTTTTTTTAAATTTTTTTTAATTAGATCAAAATATGTAAACCCTAATTTTGGGGTATAGGCTTTGTTGTATTTTTTTTTCTTTTTCCTTGTAATGTACAAAGAGCCTAAGGGAAAATGTTTTCACTGCGGAGTTGATGGGCATTGGAAGAGAAACTGTAACAAGTATCTCTCCGAATTGAAAGAGAAGAAGAAAGGTAAATATGATTTACTTGTTTTAGAAGCTTGTTTAGTGGAAGAAGATTTATTTGATATATCTCCCTCGATAGTTGATTCAAGAGCCACTAATCATGTCGGTTCTTCTTTTCAGATACTTGTTTCTTCAAGGGAGCTTACTGACGGGGAATTCACAATGAGAGTGGGCAATAGAGCCAAAGTTTCGACAAAAGCAGTGGGAGTCGTCCGTCTTCATTTTAGAAATAAATTTTTGTTATTGAACAATGTTTACTTTATTCCTAGTTTTTGTAGGAATTTGACTTCTATTTCAAGACTATTTGAACAAATGTTTGGTGTTTCTTTTCTTAATAATGAGATTATTATTTCTAGAAATGGTTAAAATATTTGTTCTGTAAAAATGGAGAATAGACTTTACATATTAAGATCAGACGAATAATCACTACTTAATACCGAAATGTTTAAAGTAGAATATCCCAAACCTAAAAAGCAAAAAGTTTCTCAAGATGACGATACATATCTTTGGTACCTTAGGTTAGGATATATCAATCTAGATAGGATACACAGACTTGTAAAGGATGGTCCTTTAAGAGAGCTAAAAGCTGGCACTCTACCAGTTTGTGAATTTTGTTTGGAAGGAAAAATGACTAAAAGACCTTTCTCAGCAAAGGACGAAAGGGCCAAAGAACTGCTTGAGCTTGTACATAACAATATATATGGTCTATTAAATGTACAAGCAAGAGGCGGTTATGAATATTTTATTACATTTATTGACGATTATTCACGATATGCATACATGTACCTAATGAAAAGAAAATCTGTAACCTTTGAAAGGTTCAAAGAATTCACAGTAGAAGCTGAAAAGTAATTAGGTAAGCCATTAAAAATTCTTCGATCAAATCGAAGAGGTAAATACCTTGATAATGAATTCAAAGATCACTTGCTAGTGAATAGCATCTTATCCCAACTCACAGCACCTGGAACACCACAATAGAATGATGTTGCAGAAAGGAGAAACCGAATGTTGCTTGATATAATTAGATCAATAATGAGCTGCTCTTCCCTACCACTCTCATTCTGGGGTTATGCATTACAAACCGTTGTTTATATTTTGAATGTAGTACCTTCCAAGTCTATCCAATAGACATCTTTAGAGTTGTGGAATGTGCGTAAACCTAGTTTACATCATATTCGTATATGGGGGTGCCTAGCACATGTACTGAAAGGAAAGACTGTGAAGCTAGAACCACGTACAGAGGTTTATTTATTTATAGGTTATCCAAAAGGTACGAGAGGAGGTTTATTTTATAGTCCTCAAGACAAAAAGGTATTTGTATCAACAAATGTTACTTTTCTTGAAAATGACTATATGACAGACTTTAAACCTCGAAGTAAAGTTGTACTAGAGAAATTACTTTCTGATTAAATCAGACCACAACTAACAATAATTGTTGAACGACAAAATTATGAGACCACTATTCCATATTAGAATACCTTGGCAACTCGACGTAGTGGGAGGATTATTAGACCACCTGCTTACTACAGGAAAGCTGGAAAAGCACATGTTGCTATTTCTGATAGTAGCCAAGATGACCCATTGACATACAAGCATGCGATGGAAGATTCTGATAAGGAAAAATAGCAAGAGGCTATAAACCAAGAAATGGAATCCATGTATTCCAATTCTATCTGGGAACTTGTAGATCTACCTGAAGATGTTAGGCCCATTGGATATAAATAGATCTATAAAAGAAAAAAAAGTGCAGATAGAAAAGTTGAAACGTTCAAGGCAAAGTTAGTGGCAAAGGGTTATACCCAAAAAAAAAGAGTTGATTATGAAGAGACTTTCTCACCAGTAGTCATGCTTAAATCCGTACATATCCTCTTATCCATTGCCGCATGTTTAGACTATGAAATATGGTAAATGGACGTTAAGATAGCTTTTTTGAATGGCTATCTTGAAGAAAGTATTTATATAAGTGCAACCAGAAGGTTTTGTAGCTAAAGGCCAAGAGGAGAAAATTTGCAAGCTACTTAGGTCCATTTATGGACTTAAGCAAGCTTCAAGATCATAAAATCTAAGATTTAATAAGACGATTAAATCTTATGGTTTCGATCAAAATGTTGATGAACCTTGTGTATACAAGTACATCAAAGACAAGAAAGTGGTCTTCCTAGTTCTTTATATAGATGATATTTTACTTATTAGGAATAATGTGGAAATATTATCTAATGTAAAGAAGTGGCTAGCTGCGCAATTCCAAATGAAAGATTTGGGAGAGGCAAGTTATGTGCTTGGAATCCAGATTATTCGAGATCGCAAGAACAGACTTTTAGCACTGCCTCAAGCATCTTATATTGATAAGGTGCTCATTCGTTTTTCGATGCAAAACTCCAAGAAAGGACAGTTACCTTCTCGACATGGAATTATCCTTTCTAAAGAGCAATGTCCCAAGACACCTCAAAAGGAAGAGGATATGAGATAGATTCCTTATGCATCTGCAGTTGGTAGCCTTATATACGCCTACTAGGCCTGACATATGCTATGCAGTAGGGATAATCAGTCATTTTCAATCAAATCTAGGATTAGATCACTGGATAGCAGTAAAGCATATTCTCAAGTATCTTAGGAGAACGAGAAATTATATGCTGGTTTATTCAAATCAGGACTCGATTCCTACTGGTTACACTGATTTTGATTTTCAATCACATAAAGATACTCGAAAGTCGACGTCTGGGTTAGTGTTTACTCTTAGTGGTGGAGCCATTGTCTGGAGAAGTGTTAAACAATCCAGCACTGCATATTCTATTATGGAAGCAGAACACATAGCAGCTTGTGAAGCAGCTAAAGAAGGAGTTTGGCTCAGAAAGTTCTTTACTAATTTGAAAGTTGTTCCAAATATGGATAAGCCACTGACTTTATACTGCGATAACAGTTGAGTTGTGGCGAATTCAAAAGAATGAAGAAGTCACAAGAGAGGAAAGTACATAGAGAGGAAGTATCATCTGATTAGAGAGATAGTACATCGAGGAGACGTGGCCATTATAAAGATAGCATCCGAAAATAATATTGTTGATCTTTTTATAAAAACGCTTCTAGCAAAGACTTTTAAGAGTCACTTGGAGGGTTTAGGATTGAGAGACATATCTCACCTGCTCTAGGGCAAGTGGGAGATTGTTAGGGTTTATGCCTAAAAGTATGTATATTTTGGATATTTGTTGAACTAATAAAATGACATTTTTCTATTTAAATTTGTGCATAATTGGTATGTCATTAAATATCAGAAAATCCCTAATTTGTTTATGTGACCATAAATTTAGTATATAAGTGTAATATACATGAGGATTAAAATTATGGATAATAAACTAAATATAGTCCGTAACAATTAATTAAAGTTTGGGATCTTTAATTAAATATTATTAGTACAGTCCATTAACATTGAGAACGTAATAGTCTTATCTAGACTATTTATGTGTTGACATCACAATAGAGGTACTTTATATAATTCGATTATATAAGATTAGATCAGACATGATTTAAATCTCATATAAATTCTGTTAACTATTGAGAGTTCAAATAATATCACCAGATGATCATATATAGATCAATCTTAATCTTGAATAGTTATAGACTCCTATTTATAACATTATGTTTTTTGACATACTTGTTAAAGGTTTGTTTTTAAATAGATGGAAATACTTGTATCTTGGGAGCATGATGAGATGAGTAGTTGGGAATGTAACTTACAGATATAGAATCCATTCCTTCCATTAGGAAGCTAGAAAGATAATCCCCTTGTGTATTGATTCAGGACTTAAACAGTTTGAGTACTCAATTTATAATAGATTTATAAATTAATTGTTTATTAAAGAATCAATGGTACATAAGGATAAAGATGTAATAGGAGAGGTAAACGGAATATGACTTAGCTCCAATTATGAATTGTCTATGGAGGATTGAACTACATGTAATGATTAAATCGATAGACTGCTCACTGTTTTCTGAGTAAATTAATTCTATAATTTCAAGAGTGCAATTCTAGATTTTTAGTGGAGTAATACTAGAATTAATAAATTAGACAAATTAATTAAAGAGGTTAATTAATTGTCATAATTTATTGAAGCTCGAATTATAAGTCCATAGGTCACTAATTCTACCTCTTACAAACACTGTACTAGATATTACATTATTTCTGTTACTGCACATTTTGTCTAGATAAATAATTTATCTATATGTAATTAATAATTATTATTAATTAATTAATTTTGAATTAATTAATTGAAATTTATGGAGAGATAAGTTTCCTAATTTGTTTAAATTTTAAATTTAAAAATATCTAATTATCAGATAATTAGATAAATAGAAATTGGGAAACTGACTAAAAGTGAAACACTCTTTCTTGAAGGAGTGAATTATCTGCTAGTTTATATATATAAATATATTAGATTAAATAGATATATATATATAAGTTTACGTTTAATATAAAAAAAAAAGTCAGGTAACATTTTTTTTAAAGGTTATATATATATATATTAATTTGATTAATATATTACTTATTAAATAGTTTAATAAATATATATATATAAAGGAAACCCTAGTAGATAATAAAAGAGATACAACGTATTATTTTTTACAGAGCCTCCATAAATTAGAGAGAAAAAGAAGAGAGTCTTCTTATTCTATATAGAACAAACCCTTGCAATCTCATGTGTTGAGAAAATTGTGAGGTCCTAAAGTGTGAGTTTAAGAGAATATACGCAAGGCCCACACGTTCATCAAGTTGTGCTTGAGGCTTGGATTGAACGATCGTGATTGAGAAGACAGTGAGGATCCATTGATAGGCTACAAGAGGTATTAGATCTATTCTCTTTGTATGTTTCTATTTACTATAAATTAATATTATGCACTCATATAGTCAATTGTTTTGAGAAAATTTTTGAATGTTTCTAGGCCAATCTTCGGCTGCAAAAATCGTTTTTAAATCCAACACTACGTTGTTGAGAGTAGGCAGTCGAGTCTATTCATTACACTTTAAAAAAAAAAAATCTTGAGATATCCAATGAAAAGAAATCTTAGTAAATACAATTAGAGTTTATGAATAAACAAACCAAAAACAGCCCGACAAAAACGGCAAAAACTTAAAATTTTGACCCATAAACTCAAGAATGACATCATGAGAAACTAGTTCAGGTCACAGAGCTATCAAATGCGACCACAGACTATATTAATTCTAAAATGTAAATCTACCTCTGCAATATTGTAGCTTTTTTGTTTCTTTAATACCCTTAAGCTGGTTTAACTTATGTAAAAAGAGTACATGATATTGTCACACAATATACTTATGTAAAAAGAGTACATGATATTGTCACACAATATCATGTCTAACAGGCATATATCATAGTGAAAAAATAACAAAAGACATATTTTGTTCCGATTTTCCTTGTCAAACAAAAATGTATAAAGCAATGGCATTATTTCAATTTGAAAGATCATGGGTATTAATAAGATTTATAATGAATAGTTTCTGGTAACAATAAATCAATAAATTAAAAGAAATATATGGTGTGCTAGAGTATTGAATCCAATCGAAGTATTTTCACTCCATTTGGAACATAGACTTTTGGAAGAAAAGAAAAAATATATATTTATAAAAGATTCTACTTTCTCTTGTTTGGATTCAGATAAAAAACGATAGAAATTTTATTTCAAGAAAAACAAATCAAGTTAAATTTAACATTATGTTTGATCATATAGAATTTGGACACATTAATTAGTTAAGCTAAAAATTTCAAAATAATGTTTTATAAAATTATGAGAAAAATATTTTCTTCTTTGTTTTTCCTTGAGTTTTCCTCACAATTCTTTTTTCTAAAATCTACGTTTCAAATGGAGTTTAACTTCAGAGAAGCAAAACTTATAACAAGTGCTTTTCAAAATTACAATTATGAGTGCTTTCCAACACTTACTACTTCCATTATTAAATCAAGGCGTAGTTTATATATGAACGAAAAATCAATGCTAGTTTTGATCATGGAAAGGATATTTTGAGTACCAAAATCCTCCTATACTTTAATGATGACTAAATTAGAGATTTGTGAATTTCATTGAAACTTAAAACAATGCTTCAATAGACGACAAAATTACTTGATTTTGTTCATTTGAAGAAGCTCTTTTGATCAATGGTGTGATGCCGTGATAGTGGCCATTTATTGAGATTTGGAGACACAAAGCGATTTGTGCACAAAATGTTTCCAAATGGATTAAATGAGATTGAGTGACAGACAGAGAAGAAGAGAAGGAAAGGAAAAGCAAAAGAAAAGCTTAGTTCTTGATATTAAAGGCCTCTATGATGACCAATAATACTTTGTGCGATCATTTTAGTTATCAGAGTTTGAGGTAATTAAATGGTTTTACCAAAAATAAAATTAATTGTTAAAAAGAAATTATAATTAATAGTAAAATTAACAACTTATTGTGTATTTTTGTAGAAAGTCTCAGCATAGAACTCAGAGAATCAATCTAAGCACTTTATCCACACGCACGTGGGTCGTCTAGTATGATTAGCCGGATAAAGGCAAAAGTTAGAAAGTCAAATATTTTCTTTAATCAATACAAAATATACTATAACCAAATAATCTACCATTTTTCCTATAAAAATAAGGCAACTCTAAGATTGAAGAGTTGATGAGCCCTATAGACTATTTCGAGAACCGCTATCTCAAGCCGTCTAGTTGGTAGAATAAGTACATGTAGGAGAAACAATTAAGAATTCTATTTGTTTAAAATATTTAGTTTACATATGAGAATTATAATTTCCTTTAATTTTTACTTTATTTTGTAGGCGGCGATAGTTACATCTAGGGTAGAAGCGCTCACTTAAACTCAGACTTGTGCTCAGTCTGAGCTAGGGTATAATACCTTGTCTGTTGAGTCTATGGTAAGGCCAGAACAGGTCGATAAGTTTCAGATCATGTCCAAGGCTTTAGGGACTAGATCTAGGTGGCAGAAAGAGTTGGGAGCATTTCCTCAGCTGAAAAGTATAAACAGACAGAGGACTGTCAATACGGGACAAGTCATTGAAACCATTACTACCTTGAAGTAGTAACTAGTTGAGAAGGACGCGGAGCATGCATGACAAATCAATGAGACTCAGTGACAAATCGATGAGACCGAGGCATAGAATTAATGTCAGCTCGAAGAGATTCAACGGCAACCCAATAAGCAAAAATTAGATACTTCTAATATTGATTGCAAAACTCGACATCAAGATGCCACTGCCTCCACTTCCAAAAATGTAGACATTTTTTTTATTTTTATAAGATGTTCTAATTTTAGATACAAAATTTATATTTTGTTTATTGAATAAAATTTGTGTTATTAATATATCTTTTTTAAAATGTTAATTATTCATTATTATTAATTAATTAATAATTATAATAATCAATTAAATATTAAATTTTTTTTAAAAACTAATAAAATTTTTTACCGACACAGAATTGTGACGGTAAAAACTTTTTTATATCCTATAAAAATATATTCACTAACAGGTTTTGCCTTCAACAAAGGTTTTTTTTTTTTAAATTCGAACTACTTTCATTGACACATTTTGTTGTTGAAAAATGTATTGTACTTTTTAAATTATTTTTTTAAATAACTTTCACTAATAAATAAATGCATTGGTAATTGTTGGACTTTCAACGATGCATTTATTCATCTGTGAATGGAAAATAGATTTCAAATTTGGTCATGTTTTCGCCGACTAAAAACTTTCTCTGACGCAAACAATGTGTCAATACAAGTCATTAACGCATTGGAGAAGGTTAGTTTTGGTGATAAAATTCAATTTTTATTGGAAAGAGAAATTTTGCTACGATCTTACACCGACAACAGTCACTGACGAGGAAATACGCTAGTAATTGTCAAATACCATTCGTCGACATATTTATACTACTATTGCCAACAGAAAAATATGTCAGCGAAAGTTCTTTTTCTTTTGGTGACATCTCAAAATAAGTACATATTATTCAAATCTTTACAAGAGCATTAAATACCACATAATTCTATAATGTCTAATATTTATGATATACGTGAGTTCCATCCATCTATGTGATAACTGTGAGTTTTATTCTAGGTACCTCTTTAATGATTATAAGTTTTCTTTCTTTTTTTTTTTTTTCATTTCCTTTGTCTTTTTCTTTTATATTCTAATATATTATTGAAATAATATGATTTCAGTACTCTTTGGAATACCATGATTTCATCGGTACCACGTAAGAAGAATATGCAATGCAATGCGATATGAATAACATGAATTAGAATATGTACCATTATTCACAAATTCACAAACAAACTATGCAGTATTTTTAGTTCAATCTAGGTTTAGTTCTCAAAACTATTTTTACCAAAATTTATAAAATCCAATTCCTGCATAAAATAGTTCCGAAACAAAATATATAGCATGTAAACCAATGTGACGTGCCTCTCAGGTAATTTAATCTCAAATTAGATCTAAAACAATGTACATAAATACATTTTTTATCATTTTTTACAAAATTCTATTTTTGTTCAAAATATATAAATTCATATCAAAACAGATTTCAAATACAAGTAAGTGAATTTTTACCTCAACAGGATAGCAAAACAATACTATAGAGTATATTTGGTATTGTTTGGCGATGATTCAAAGGGCCAGGAATTGTCACTCACCTTAAATGGTTGTTTTGCCAATGGAGCCTCAAATCGAAAATCAAGCATCACCATTGAATTCTTAGTACCTAAATTAGCAAGGCTAGACATATAACTTGATCAATTCAAGCTCAAGCTGAAACCTGATCCTGTGACATGCAAAATAAAGCGAAATCCAAACCGTCAGATTTCGTATTCTATACCAGTCACTAAACATAGTCAATATATTTCTTATTTTTCATATTTTCACTAGTATATCACAAATATAAAATTTATTTATCAATCTAACAGTTGGATTAAAAATTCAATATTCGAAATTAGAAAGCTCAAAATTGTCAACAATAGCAAAATTCAATCTTGTCAATTTCCAGTTAGAAAATATATACCATTACGTTCTTCGTATCACCAGAAATCGGATGCAATTTGTTTCACAGTTTGAGGTGGCTGGAATCTCCATCGGTAGCCACATCTTCCCACAACATTCTTCCTTCACTTGTGGCGATTTGCTACCCTGTTGGTTACAAAACTTCCATGGGAAGCTCCTGGCACTGACTCAGTTTGATTCCTTGCGTGGCATGACGTGTTTTGGCCTGCAGGCTAGTCATTAGTGGGAGCAACCGAGGACGCCGTACAGTGTCAGGTGAGCTGCTCCCTCAATAAATGGGCTTTCAGATTTGCACTAAAATCCCATGTTTCAATAGTTTCTCAAATAAATCCTTCTAATCTATGAAAAAGTTCCCAATTTAATATTTCCTTTCAGTTAAACCCAAATTTGAAATTAAGTAATTTAATTATTGTTATATGCCTTTTTGTAGTCAAATAACCAAATTACCCCTAATTAAAAATAGTTTTTTACATATATAATAGTCAATTTGTTAATATAACCCTAATAAATTACTTATTTATCACTATTATAAATAGTATATAATTTATTTATTGTAATCTAAAAGACATATCACTTATTTTCAATAGCATATTTATCATTCTATTCCTAATAAACTGCTTATTCACCATAATTATTAAGTGGTATACTATTTATTTGTCATGATTTCAAAAAAATATAACTTATTTATAGTGATATATTTACTATTATAACACTAGTATACTATTTATTTATTACTATATAAAATCGTATATACTTATTTACCAGACCTCAAAATTAAATGTCACTCGTTTATTATTAATAGACCATGATATATTCATTAATATGCCCCAAATAAATTAATTACTTACTAATCATGAAGAAAGATGCGAGACTGTGAGTACGAGTAAGCAAGTAGATGAGAGTAATTTTGGTATTAAGAAAGTATAAAAAAAAAAAAAAAGGATAATTTGAGTGACCATTTATTTTGTGATTTGATAATTTTAGTGTATGATGTTAAATAGTCTTGTACTCCAATCTCAAGACTAATTTATTCTCATTTATAGTTTTTCTTTTCGGATGTCTCAAGAATGCATCATTATTCAATTTAATCTCTTACAAACCTATATGATTCCATATAACCAAGTTGCAGAGGTAAGGGAAAAAAAGTTCCTTAGAGCAAAGGACAGATATATTCAATGAGAAGATATATTTATTATTATTATATATATAACTTTGTTTCCTTGGCAAATTTTGTTTTAAAGCAAGACTTCTATCGTCACTCAAAGTCAAAGAGGTAAAAGCCCAATGACCAAATTTATGTTGTTTTTTCTGTCATTTTTCCAGTAAAATGACAAAAGAAAAAAAAATCGAAATATCTGTAATGCTCAAGTATTCAACTTTGGAAAACCCACGATAAAGACAAAAACAAATTTTTTAAAAAAGAAAAGGAAAACACCGTACTGGGTCTTGTGAGGAGGTGCAAGCAAATCGAACTAACTGTAGTTGCCACCGCACTGAGGAGAACGTGAAACTCGTTGACACTGGAAGCACTGCGCGTTAGAAATAGAAGATTTTAAGGACAGAAAGATTAGCGAGACTAAAGAGAGACTAAAGAGAATTTTGGTTGAAGAGAATAATTTATATTATTATTTGAATTATTTTTTTTTTTACTTGATATAAAATAAGAGGAAAAATATTTTACTTATACTACTGTAAGGATGATTTTAGATAGTATAAAAATGATCCATTCAACTTTCAACCACTAATTATACTATCTAAGAAATATAAGAATATTCTAAAAATCTGTATTAAACACACACACACAAAACAAGTTCAACTCATAACACAAATCTAAATAACTAAGCTACTTAAATATGACTCAATGGGTCATGAAGAATCTAGTTTCTAATACCCCTACCCCTCTTAAACTTGATTTATGACTCCTATTAAATTTCTTAGCTTGAGAAAATCTTTATGCTTGAGTGGTTTGGTAAAAATATCCACCATTTGGTCTTTAGTTTTCACATACTTCAGTTACACATCCTTTCTTGCAATACATTCTCTTATGTAATGGTAGTGAGTATCGATGCCCTTGATTTTATTATGGAAGATAGTATTCTTTACCAAAGCAATTACTGATTTATTATCAATACAGATCTCAATAGATTCGTTCTACAGAATGCATAGTTTTTTCAACAAGTTTCTTAGCCAAATTGCATGACAGACACATGATGTAGTTGCAACATACTCTGCTTCACAGCCTGGGAGTGTGACAATTGGTTGCTTTGTAGATATCCATATAAAAGCAATGTCTTCCATAAAGAATGTAAAGCCACTTGTACTCGTTTGATCATCTAAGTCTCCACTCCAATCATTGTTATTATAACCCATAAGATTATAGTTATTGGATGATGAATATCGTAAGCCAAAGTTAATTGTACTTTTAATATATCGACGGCAACTTTCAAGTGAGTGGTTATTAGAGATTCCATGTAACGATTGACCAGGACCATAGCATAGAGAATGTTAGGTCTTGTACAAGTTAGGTATCGTAAACTTTTAACTAAGCTCTTGTAGAGTGTTAGATCTATTTTTTCTCCTTTATCATACTTTGATAGCTTGATTCCACATTCAATCATTGTATTGATAGCCTTGCAATTATTCAACTTGAACTTCTTGATGATCTCCTTAGCATGGTAAGATAGTAACACATGAGTCCAATGTCGGTCATCTCGAACTACTTTATCATTGCTTTCTTAAATTCTTTGAACATGGATGAATTACTCTTCGTGAAGATTAAATCATCGACATAGAGGCATACGATTAAGATATCTCTATCTTTTTACTTTGAAGTATACCGCATGCTCATAAGGACCTTTAATAAAATTGTTATATTGGAAGTACTTGTTAATGCGACTATTCCATGCATTCGGTACTTGTTTTAATCTATAAAGGGCTTTCTTCAACTTTAGAATCTTATCTTCTTGTCCTTTAATCTTATACTCAGATAGTTGCTCTATATAGACTTCCTCTTAAAGGACTCTATTTAATAAAGTAGACTTAACGTCTATTTGATGAATTTTCTATTTATTTTTAGCTACTAATGAGATGATCAATTATACTGTTTCTAGACCATAAATAGGTACAAATACCCTATTAGAGTCGACATCGGGTCTTTGACTATATCTTTCCGCGACTAATCTTGCTTTATATCTCTCAACTTCTCCTTTAGCATTCTTTATAGCCTTACAGACCCCTTTCACGTCGATTTCTTTGTGCTCCTTTGGAAGTGTAGCAAGCTCCCATTTATTATTCTTTGTGATCACCTTTATTTCTATATCTATTGCATCTCATTACTTTTTACTTTTTACAGCTTCATCAAAGTTTAACTCTATCACAATTAGCAAGGAAACAAAAGAGAGTCAAGTTATTTTGATTCTCAGTCACCTCATATATCTCTTGTAAACTCCTTAATCTTGGTGTCCGTTCACTTAAACTACTGCTTGAAGATGATCATAGTATTATTTCTTGATGAGTGCTTACCATTTATGGAGTAGGTGGAGTAACAGGCTGTTACAGTTCTTCTCTCACTTGCTCCATTCTTTGTTCCTCGCTTTCTTCTTCAATGCATGGTAGGAAGTCATAATTTCCCTCTTGTGTGTGCCATTTCCAAGTATTTAATTCATCAACTCTACATTACGACTAATAATAGTCTTGCCATTACTAAGATTGTAGAGCTTATTGCCTTTTGAATTAGAGTCATAGCAGATGAAGATAAATTTCTAACTTTTATTGTCAAGCTTGGTTCTCTTTTCATCTAGCACGTGAGTATAAGTTATGCTTCCAAACACTCTTAGGTGAGGGATCTCTGGTTTGCTTCTACTCTAAGCTTTTTGTAGTGTCTTTCCCTGTACACTTCTTGTTGAAGAGCAATTTAATAAGTAAACTGTATAGACTATAGCTTCAGCTCAAAACTCCATCGATATTCCTTTGTTCTTGAGTATGTTTTCAACTATATCTAAGAATGTTCAGTGATATCTCGAATTTCCTAATGATACTCTATTCCTCACATAATTAAAGAGCCAATAATAATATGATTAGATAGTATTTTCAATTATATTATTGTCATCTCTACATACAATATTAAGTTTTGATTTTCAATTATTTTGATTACTAACTCTTGTTACATTTAAAAATAAATTGTAGTGAAATACTCTGGAAATACTCCTTAGTACAAATTTGGCATGTCTTAAGTCAATAATTAAATTTTGATTAATGAACATTCAACTTAATTAATAAAAATAATTTACAGAAATTAATGTTTGAGCCAATTATTTCTTCTCAGTATGTGTGAATATACTAATTTCTAATTTACTTATAAATAACTTAGTACTACATGGTAAATATATTAAATTATTATTATTTTAGTGTACTTGAATTACTAAGTGATTTATAAGTGTGTCTTATTAATTATTTTATAATTGCAATTTTACATGCTAGCAAAAAGGGGGTAAGAATTAGGTTTCATCGACTTAACCAAGTCGTTCATTTTTCTTTCAAAATATCATATGTATTTATTCCTCTTGTATTTTGGGATAACCATCTGAACTGTTAATTTCTTGTTTCCAACCCAACCTTTGTTTCTCCCTAATTAGTTTATAACAAATATATAGTAGTTATATACTTATGTATAAGTCTAACTCCATTTGTGTCCTATTGGTGTAATTAGCGTACAAGAAAGTATCTTATTTTATTGAATATACTTATTGGCAGATAAAGTAAAATTTCATTTATCTATGCTTCATTATTTTTTTACCGAATCTTTTATTGTTTTTTTTAGTTTCACAAAGATTGAGATAATCAATATTACTAAGTTTTGTGCATGTAATCATTTGAGGAATCCTAGGACTTAAGTTAGCATTGTTTACATATTTGTTTATTTTTGTTTTATGTATTTCACCATAGATGATTGATTATAAGATTCAAATTTATAGAGTTCATGTACTTTTATTTATTAATTAAAAAAACAAGATTAAGCGATAAAATTGTGAGATACTCAGTTAGAACTTGTAATATATTATTTGTATAATTTCTATTACTTTTTAAAGTATTTTCTAATTTTTTAGTGACGATGGATAATAACTGATATGTTTATTTTGTTCACATGCTTATATATGAAAATGATTTAACATTTATGACTAAGGGAATTAAAAAACTTGGCTGATAGATATGTCAATTATTTTAAATTATTTGGTTATTAAGGTAAGCTTATACATATTATTTATGTAAACCTTGGAAAATAACTTGATATTTGGATATTGAATTAATATTAAGGTTAATATTTTGGCTAAAATCTTAACCACTCCTTTCTGCCACTAGAATGTATGATTATGATTTTTTTAGAGAAATCCAAGCATGATGTCTATTTTGTGTATGACCAAGCTTTTATTATCTTTATTTCTATTTAAAGAAACTGTGTATTTTCTTGTATTGAATCTTAAGATAGAAAATTGTAGCTTTGCATGTTTAGTGATGAAAAGAACTTATTATTGGTTTAATATTAGAGATGTGTCAACTATATCGAGAGCAAAGATTATTCCTCAAGAAAACACAATGATACCCTGAATCGAGGTAAGTAACATTATTTCTGCAACATAAGAAATTTTATGTTTCTGTGAATATGTGGATATGTGTACATATGTATTTGTCATACTACTTTGCATGAGATATGAATACATGATGTATTTATATTGCCTGACGAGTATTGGGTATGGTAGGCCAGCACTCAAATATATGATGTGATTCCTTTGAGAACACTCTGGTCCCTTCAGGGATACTCTAGTCTCTTCGAGGATACTATGGTTTCTTCAAGAATACTCTGATAGTGGTACGGGGTAAACCTCTGTTATACACAGAAGAAATTCTTTAGGGCTCAAGACCTCCATATAACTGCTCATGCTTTGTTATATGATCTCGAAGTAGCTTAATATGTGATTCATGTTCTTATCAGATAATACAATATATACAAGGATCCTAAATCATATGTTCTCTGTCATGTATGCTCGACATTTGTATACATTCCTTACCAAGTTTCATGCTCACCTATACTCTTAAATTGTAGAGGGTATTACTGATATTTGAAATCAGAGGAAGAGCGTCTACTTTTTGATTGCGGCTTATGTATATGAGCATTTGACACTGTGGCTTTCTAATAGAGGATTTTGTGCCTATTATATGTGTATGTGTGTGTGTGCATGTGTGTATATTATGTATATTTTTATGAGAGGCCTATTTTGTGAGAATGTATATATGTATACATTATACTATGTGTAATTATGAGTGGAGTCTCTTTTACTTCTAGAAAGTTTGAAAAATTTTAATCTTATTTTATCAAATCTAAGCCGAATAGTGTCTCTCAATCTGACTAAATATTTATGCATATATTTCCTACGTACGTAGTCAAATTGGGGGATGTTACATATTCTATTCTTCCTTTCTGTGATACCATTATATTAGAAAGATCTCCAAATTGTTAAAGGATAACGGATGTCATTGCCTTCACAATATTTCTAAAACTCGTAGGATGTGAATTCGCCTTCTTTATCAAATCTCATTGTCATGATACTTCGGCCACTTTCCTTTTCAACAAGTGCCTTGAACTTTTTGAATTTTTCGAATACTTATGATTTCTCCTTTAAGAAATATATCTAGGTCTTTCTTGAAAATTATCGATAAAAGGAAAAAAGTAGCTACTCTTACCGAGAGAACTTGGTCTTATTAAACCACACACATCGGTATATATAAGCTCAAGAAATTTATGTGCTTAGGAACTTGATTTTCTTAGAAAACTTCTTCTGAATTATTTTCCCAATAAGCATCCTTTACGTAATTGGTCTATTGACTGATGAAAGATAAATCTCGAACCATATTCTTTTTTGTTAATAATTCTAAGCAGCCAAAATTGAGATGTCCAAATCTTAGGTGACAAAGCCATGATGAATCTTTGTAGCAAGACTTTAGATATTTTTCCCCGTCATTTTAACAAAAATATTCTACTTCTTGTCATTGGTACTTTGGTGATTAACTTGTTTTTATCATAAAGACTATTTTCTTTCAAGTGAATATTGTAGCCTTTCTCTAAGAGTTGTCCAAGACTCAAGATATTACTCTTCATGTAAGGCAGGTAATAAACGTTTGGAATAAACTAATGTTCTCTGTTTTTCAAATGTATGAGAATTTTACCTTTGCCCTTTACTGCTGCATTGGAATCATCTCCAAATGAAACACTCTTAGTCACGTACTCACCATACTCTACGTACATATCTCTTCTTCCACATATACGATTGCTTGCACCTCTGTCAAGGTACTATATATTTTCTTGGCACCCATTAGCCTCCTTGTATGCTAACAATAATATATCTTTCTCTTGCTTTTTATCTTCGGTATAGTTGGTTATCTCTATATTCAGAAGTGTAATGACCATATCTCTGACAGTTGTAACACATAATTTGGGACTTTTCATGCCAATGTTGTGGGCTACCTCTTCCACACCCTTTTGTTGAGCTTTCTCTTCTTTCTTCATTTTTATAATTATTATTGAAGCTTTTTCTTCCTCCTCTTTCACGTCTGCGACCTCTTCTTTGGCCACGACCTCCTTCACATCCTTTTCCATTGTTGAAGTCTTCTTCTTCGTTGTTGAGTTAAGCCTTAAGAAGTTGCTCATGGAAATTTGCATCTTCTTTTTCTTTTCTTCGTAGGATTGCAAGGAACTCAAGAGTTGTTCTATCATCATGATGCCTAAATCTTTAGTTTCTTCAATGACAATAATAATATTCTCGAATTTTAGATCTAACGATCGATGAATCTTTTTCATGATCATAACATTTTATAGTTTCTCACAATTTTTTTTATTTGATTGGAAATAGTTAGAACTCTAGAAAGTAGTTAGAAACTAGGTCAATCTCAATTATGTGCAGCTAATCAAACTCTCTTCTTAGAGTTTGAAAGCGTACCTTTTTAACTTTTTCTTCTCCCTTGTATGAAATTCGAACTTTCTCACATTCTTCCTTGGTAGAGGTTGTACTTGAGATTTTCTTAAACTCATCATCATCTAAGACTTGGTAGATGAGAAAAAGAGCCTTTTCGTCTCTCTTTCTTGAGCCTTTTAAACTATCTTTTTGTGTTAAGGATATTATTGCCTCATCATTTGGCTCTTCGTAGCCTTTCTTCACTATATCCCAAGCATTATTTGCTCTAAAGAGGATTTTTATTTTGATAGTCTGATTATTAATGTTGCTATACTAGAGTGGTGAAACTTGAAGAAATGCTAAACTTGCGGTAGCCATAGCTCTTAACAGAGTACACTTTTAGAAATTTCAACTACACAGATGGATTTGGAACATCGAAAAATCTTAAGATTGACTAGTATATCGACTTGGTCAAAGTCAATGGTCAAATTCAATTAAAATGACCAATAGTCTGGTCAATGACATGGTCAACAGCACAGTTAAATGGCTCTGACATCTTGATCAATAGTGTAGTCAAACAACTCTAACTTGGCTCGACTCGATGAACTGGCTCAATTTGTGGTGGCAAATTTCAAACAACTCATTCAGACTCTGATTAGGCTGATTTTTTATGACAGCTTATACGTCTCGTCAAGATCTTCGATTTGATGTATAATAGTGGTATATAGGGAACAGATTTTTAATACTCTCAATCTCAAGAAATCTTTTCTAACGTGGAAGATCACTCAAAGCTGCATCCACAGAGTATACTTAGAATCTCAAGAGAACTCATAACCTTATTCTGATACCATTTTGTTAGAAATGGAAGATTTTTAAGGCTAGAAAGGCTAAAGGAGAAACTAAAGAGCATTTTGGTGTAAGAAAAGAACTTATATTACTACTTAATTTGCTTATTTTTTTGCTTGATACAAATTCGAGGGAGAATTCGAGGGAGAGGGGAGCACTCTAATTATACTACTCCAAAGATGATTCTAGATGGTACTAGATACTTTATCTAATTTTCAAGCACCTAACTAATTATATTATCTAGTAAATATAAGAATATTTTGAAAACTTGGACATTAAACTATGGACTAATACATACAAAACAAGCCCAACTCACAATACAAGCCCAAATAATTAAGTTACTTAACTATGGCCTAATAGGTCACAAAAAATTTTGTTTCTAACACTACTATTGTTGTCATCGTTGCCATCATCATAGGATCATGATAGTCCTGCCTAGTCGTGCTTGCACATGAGCTGCTGGAGTCTCTTGGCTTTCTTTCACTCTGTGAGTGAGGTATCAAACTCAATTGCCCGGATGACAGCGACCAAGTCAGAGGAGTTGTGGTGGCTAATTGGGTTGGAGATGTGGGGACAGATAAGAGATTGATAGAGCATGATCGTGTATTTAATTCCTCCTTTACTATTTTAAGGGTAAAACGATCATTAAAAAAATTTGCAATGAAAATTTTCACCAATTTTAATATTAGACTTATCAATTATTGGTTTTGACGTTGTTATTTTTTTAGAGGGCGGGGTTTTATGACTTTTTCTTTGTACTCTTTCTAAGTCGATGGAGCTATTTTATTGGCCTTAGTATTATGAGGAAAAAAAAAAGGATATCTACTTACATTCGGTTCAAAAAGGGGACATATAATCTAGCTGTCTCCTTGGCTTTTTATTATAAAAATTCATTGAATTCAGAACAATTCAGTATCATTAACCTTGAACTCATTTTTTTAAAACAAAATCCCCTAAATTTGGAACAATTTAGTAAAATTAACCTTGAATTCAATTTTTTAGAGAAAAATCCCCTAAAATCCCTTAATATTAGTTTTGTTAGGGAAAAAAAAAGGTGTTTCTATTAGTTTTCTCATATTCTCTTATTTGTAGCTTTTGGGATGTTATTATTATATTTTTGTTTCAAGTTATTCCTTTTTAATCTTTTTTATCCAAATTACTATCAATTAGCACTTGTTCAAAAAATACTCATCTCAGTAGGGATAAAATTAGAAATAAAGAGAAATTATTATTTTTTAAAAAAAAAATTGGAGTTATCATTTTCATTCAAGACGACGGTAAGAAATTAGAAAAATTCATTGGATTCCAATATAAATCTACTTTCATCCAAGTATATATATATAAATGGATAGTAAGAAATTAGAAAATTTAATTGGGTTCCAATGTGGATCTATTTTAGTCTAAGTATACATATATGAATACTAAGACAAAAGTAGAACCATATATAAATACTTGGATGAAAGTAGATTCATATGGGAACCTAATAAAATTTTTCAATTTCTTACCTCTATCATGAATGAAAACGATAACCCTACCTCTTTTTTTATTTTTTTAAATAATAATTTTCGTTTGTTTCCAATTTTATCCATATTGAGATGAACACCTTTTGAGCAAATATATGGGATTAACATGAACAAAACTACGATATTGAGGACCTAAAAACTACAAATGATAGAATAAGGACTCAATAGTAAAAAAAAATAATATAAACACATTTTTGTTTCTAATAAAACTAATATTACAGGACTTCAGAGGATTTTACTCTAAAAAATTGAGTTCAAGATTAATTTTATTAAATTTTTCTGAGTTCAAGGTATTTTTTTCTAACAAATTGAGTTCAAAATTAATTTTACTAAATTATTCCGAGTTTAAGGAATTTTTGTTATAATAAGCTTTTCTCCTTTTATTATCCGATCTTTATCCACATCTTTTAAAATTTCATATTATATACCAATTAATAAATTTATGAATTTTTGCCAAATATATGTGTTTATATCGAATTTTTAGAACTACTTTTTATTTTTAAAAAAATCATAAGTTTATGTACTATATTTTGATTATTGGTTAAATAATAAATAATTTAAAACAAAATAAATATTGCATGATAAATAATGAAAAATAAATTTATTGGGATAAAATAAGTTGAATTTGAAAGAAAAACAAAAATTTGAATAAAAAAAATCAAATTGGAGAAAAGTATTCTATATAGTTGAAAAATATGTAGAGATATTGTGGTATATGTCCATTTTTTAAAACTTATTTAAGTGTATATCCACCATTTAAAGTTTAAAGCTATACGTCAATTATTTAACAAACTCTCAGGTGATGTGTTTTTGTGTTTCCAATTTTGCCCTCATTTAATTTGTTTAGTTTTTTTTTTTCATTTCTCTCTCTCTCTCTCTCTCTCTCTCTCTCTCTTGTTCAACCATTTATTTTTATAGAAACTTGTTTGTGAATTTCTATCATTATCTTGAATTCTCTGGCGAAATCGTATTGTCCTTCGCCATTATTTGGTTCTTCTTCTTCTTCTCGACACTAGTCGACTTTTCCAACAAAATGTCGTTATTACTTTCTTCAGTCGATCGATTTTGATCCTGATTTTGATTTTATTTAGGTTTTGTTTATTGATTTTTAGTTTTTTTTTCCTTAGAATCACATCTATTTTTGATGTTGATTATATTATTTATTGTTTGGGGGGATTTTCATTTTTATTGTTAATTTATATTACAATTATTATTTTTTTTTTTATGATCTAGTTATTTGTTAGGGCTAAGTATCTATTTATATTTTTGTACGTGTTTTGGAATGATTTTTAGTAATTAGTAATGGTTCATTAATTTTTGGTCATGGTACATATGATTTTTATAATAGTATATATAATTTCTGATGTGGTATATAGAATTATTGTTATTTAGTTTTTGGTAGATGAAGATATTCTGAATTTCTTCTTTAGTTCATATATTTCTTGCCTTAGTATATAAGATTTTTATCATAGTACATTGTATTCTTATTATGTGATTATTATTGATATAGATGTTTAATATTCTCTTGTTTGGCTCATATATATCTGTTCGTAATCTATATTATTTTTGTAGTAGTATATATCTTTTTTTTTTTGTAATAGTATATGACATTAATATTGTCTTGTTTCTTATTAATGAAGATGTCAAGTATTCTATTATTTAGTTCATATATTTTTGTACTTCATACATTTCTAATCATGGTATATAAGATTATTGTGGTGGTATATAGTTTTTTTGTTCTATGGGTATTATCGCGGAACATGTTAGTATTTTATTATTTGGTTTGTTTATTTCTGATTGTAGTATATATAATTGTTATAGTAGTGTATTGTATTCATGTTTTGTGGTTATTGAATATTCATTATTTTGTTGTTTGGTACATCTATTTCTAGTCGTGATATATATGAATTTTTTTGTGATTAATATGATTTTGTGTGATATATGGTATTATTGTTGTCAAGTTTTTATTGAGGAAGATGTTCCGTAATTTTTGTTTAGCTCATATATTTCTAGACTTGGTATATGTGATATTTGTCATGGTATATTGTATTCCTGTTATATTATTATTATTGATAATCACATTAATTATTTTATTTTTTAGTTTATATATTTTTTGTCGTGGTATATATGATTTCTATAGTAGTATATGATTTTCTTTCCTTTTATTAGTGTTATTAATCATGTTCTCTTATATAATATTGAGAAAGCTAAAGTTGGCAGGCCTTAAAGAAAAGAAGTCTTTTAGCTAATGAGTATAAGCGAGAAAAGGTAAGTAAAATGTGGTTGATGCAAGCAATATAGCCACAATTAAAAAACTTGCAAAAATCCAATTTATACGAAATTACGCATTTCAAAGAAGATGAAAAGTGATTGAGGTCGTTGTTGTTGTTTTCTTTCCACATATTTTGATACATTGTTCTTTTATCTTGGTATCTGGAGTTCTTGTCATGGTACATGATTCAAGATATTGTAATTTGTTGTTCTTTTCAGTTTCAGGTATATTGTTTTGTTATCTTGATATAAGAAAATTTTGTCATAGTATATGAGGTTATATACTATGTTTATTACTTAAAATTCCATATATTGTCATTTTTTTAGGTATTTTTACATTTAGAAATACATTATTTCGGATAGTTTTGTTATTTTTGTTATTGGTATAAGCACTATAACATCCCCCAATTTCATACATGTACATACAAGTGATTTTAGTAAATTTTTAACAAAATTAAGAGACGTTACTTGACTTAGAATTGATAAAGTAAGAGGAATTAACAAAATAATAGATAATTAAAACTTTTTCAACTTTCTTGAAAGATAAAGAAAACACCACTTGTAATTACACATAGTATAATGTATATGTATATACATACTCAAAAATTGGGCTTCTTATACAAATATATATAGTATACACACACTCAAAAATAGGTATAAAATTACCTGTTAGAAAACCATAACATCAAATTACTTATATATACAAGACGCAGTCAGATAGTCGGTGCTTCTCCTCTAAACTCACATATCATCTGTATCCTCTACAATGTAAAAATATTTATGAGTATGAAACTTAGTAAGTAACGTATACAGATATAAAGTATATATAATATGAAACAAATAATTATATAATCGGGATTCTTATATATATTGTATTACATGATAAGACTGTGAATCGCATACTGAAAATATATAATATATTATGAGCTATATGGAGGTCTCGAGCTCCGAAAAATCTCCTCTGTGTACAATAGAGATCTACCCATACTGCTGTCAAAGTGTTCCTAAATGAACTATAATGTCCCCGAAAGGACTAGAGTATTCCCGAAAGAACTGAAGTATCCCCAAAGGGATCATATCATATATTTGGATCATGGTCCATCACACCCTATTTACCAAAATTCATTAGGAAATATAAATAGCTACATGTTCATGTCCCGTGCAAAGATGAATAACAGATATATATGTATACATATCCATAGATTCCACAAATTCACAAAACCAAAGATTTTCTTGCATTGTAAGTGTAACATTACTTACCTCGATTCGAAGCTTTCTAAGTCTCGATATATGAAATGCTCTTTACTCACATATTCCTAATATTTTACAATAATATATCCATATAATTATTACATAAGTAATTGTACAAAATTGGTGTTTAAAATTTAGCTTGAATACATTATTACATAATTCTAAGCAAGAAAATACAATCATCCGGAATTTAGCAGTTAACAAAAACAAAAGAACAAGTTATTAATATTATGAATCTAGGAAATTGTGTATACAAGGATACAATATAAATTAGAAAAATGATTATAAATTTGTTTATGTGTGTGAAAAGTATCAATTTTGTATACAATTAAATAAGTACAAATATAGAACTCTAGTCTTATTTCTAATTCTCATATTAAAGTAAGAAAGAACAAGCAACTAGATGGGTACATTATTTCAAAAACTATAATCATCCAACTTTTAGGCAAGTTATAATAAAATTAATTCTGTATAATACAAATAAGAATCTTCCACATGTGTAATTATATATATAAATGATTAAGAAATCAAATTTTGTGTACGAATCAATTAAAAGTAGTAGATAAAGCTATATAATCAAGCATATAAATATATATAACTTTAAAAAATTTTCAAACACATATACCTAGATAGTATCTCTATATTAGAAGTATTCTAAACCAAATAATCAATATACATGGCCCCACTCAACTACATATAAAAGAAAAATATACATGCTGAAATCATAATCAAGAAAGAAGACTCTTCAAGGTACTTGAACTTAATATAAGAGATTCTTGATTGCATTTTCCCTCAACAAGAGTTTATTGAGATTATTTCTATCTTAGTTAAAATGAATTGTGGAGACTAGAAGGGAAACAAAAAAAAAAATAGAACTAAAACAAGCTAGTAGTACTCAGAGAATGTCAAAATAAAGCACTATATAATTTGTTATTAGTAAATACAATTGTCGGCCTTATTAAGTCGGTGGCAACCTTATCATTGAAAATGATAATAATAATAATAATAATAATAATGACGATAACGACGACGACGATAATAATGATGATGATGTAAAGGCTTATTACAATAAAAATTAAATAAATTAAATAAGATAAGATGCTAGAATTATCACAGTAAATAAAAACACACGCGTATACATATTAATGTCAACTTTGATAGTTGCTTATTTCCAAAATAATTAATCATGTTCTATATCGTCAATCTTATACTCATATTTTGAAGTTAGTAAATATATAATTAAAAACTAATAATCTAATTGAGTATATAGCAAGTTAAATTGAAAGGATCATAAGACATTCAAGATCGATTATGGAAAAGAGCTTAAAGACAAAGTTCAAGATTACAAGATCTAGACTAGAAAAGGTTATATGCATAATTCTTGTACTTGAATACTTATTTACATATAATATGATCTAAATGGCTCAAATTTTTCATAAAATTGAATTTTTTCAAAGAAAAATTGTCAAAACTGTTCATCTCAAATTAAAATATGAAACCTATTTTACACAAGCTTTAAAATTGATTTATGAATTTCTATAGCTCCCATGTTACATTAAAAATCAATTTATAAAGTCACATTTTGAAAATACTTGAAATAAAATTCAAAACATGCTCTTGAGTATTTCGGCTGACTAATTGTGATTTTCGGTCTATCGATTCCTAGCCAAATTTTTAGGATTTTTCAAATTCGACCGTTAGAACTGCACTTTCAACGACTAATATTTTCCGTCGTAAAAGTACATTTTTGGTCTATCGAAAATGATAGATTATCTGTCAAACGGTCTAAAATGGCTAGTATTCTTTCAGGTCTATATATAGAACCTTTTTAGCACTTGAAATAACTTTTGAATATTTCTACATTACTTTAAACTTACTTTCAAGTTGTTCAAATTATCTTTTGTGAATCAAACTTTCAAATCCACTTTTTCACAAAAAAAAAAAAAAAATCACTTGAGCCAAACTAGATTATATCTAGTATTCTCAAACAAAAACCAAAATTATATTTGTGAGGTAAGGATGATATTGGATTCATAAACAACCTAGTTTAGGTGAGATTGATAACAGAGTCTAAACAATCTGACTTAGGTGTGATAGAACCGAATTCAAAACTATTATAAATGTGTTAGTATGCCTAAGAAGAAATAACTTATTGTGTATAAGGGCCAGTCAAGCTCATTCTCTTAATCTAATAGTGGAAAGCTCGAAGTGGTTTGCCAAGAGTTGGGGACGTAGGTAAACTGTCAAGTTTGTTGAACCTTGTAAAAATAGTGTTTGTATTTCTCTTTCCTATCTATCTTTATCTCTTTAATTTATTTATATTAGGCTTGTGCATATTATTTAGCTATTTTTTCTTGTTCTTATCACTAGTTGCATAATTTACTTGTTTATTAAGAATAGTTTTTAAAAGTTATTAAAATCCAATTCACCCCCTTTTTGGGTTAGCTAATCTTGGGCTAAGACAAAATAGTTATTGTGAGAGTAATTTTAAAAAAATAATAGAATTAATATACGTCAAACTTGTACCAATGAGTTTCTCTCGAGCATTTCACGACAAAACTTTTTATAGGATAAAATTAGTATCGATAATTAAAATGTTAAAACAAGTTCTCAAAATGGTATGTGCTTGTGACACTTGAAAAAATGTTGTACAATTAAGTTATTATTGACTCTTTAATTGTGTAAGGAATAGATATCATTTAGGAATTTGGGATATCACAGGTACACTTTTAAGTATATTATTTTATTATCTTGGTATATAGAAATTTTATCATGGTATATGAGGTTATATACTAGATTTATGAACCGAATAAAAATAACAATTGAAATTAAGAAATACAAAATAATTTTTCACTCTAATTATACACATAAATATATACCTAAGTGAAGAACGAGCACATGAATTCATGAATTTGTAAACTAAATGTATAATTTATGAACTATACACACAAAATAAATTTGGACTAAATTAAGAAAATAAGAAACACCTTTCTCACTCCAATCATACACATAAGCATATACCCAAATAAAGAAGTTAAAATATAAATTTATGAATTTATGAATTGAATATTGGGTTATATATATAACCTATTATATGGGCTACACATTTTAGGCAATTATATAAAATAGGATCGTCGAATTAAGTATAGCTATTAAGTGATCTCAGCAAATTACTAATTGATTATGAGTTGTGTAATATGTGGTTTTCCAATACTAGACTAATAAGCATTGATGGAGTCTCTATTGGTTGTCAGTATATAAGGACATAACTATTAGGATTTTGGTCGTCAAATCAAACTCCCTTGCCTCTATCAATAGAGAGAGATCTCATTGAGCATACATAGAGTATTTTAGTTGTAGAAGACCTCTTATCCTTAGGCTCTAATTAATACATCGTTTCTACTTGATCGCATCCTTTGCTATCAAACACAATAGATCTAGATTAGTCATAGCTTTTCTCTTGATATATTTTTTTCTGGCAATTTGGCATAATAGATTCTAAGATTTTATTTGGTTTAACAATCTATTAAACATGTTCAATACTAAATACATAATTTATGAACTACGCATGTAAGTTTATCAATCACACTCATAACTTTATGAACCACACACTTAAAATAAATTAAAAAACCAATTGGGTTTTTTTTTTCCTCAGGAACCAAAGTACAATATCTTTAAAAAATCAGTGACCATCACCAATTATATATAATTTTGACCTCGAAGAATTCAACGATCTCGTATTGAACCAAATTACATATTGAACCTTTTATAGTTTGTCCTTAGTTGCATGCGTTGTCTTTGACAATACTAATTTCTTGTCCCATTCTTCATCTTCTTCCTCTTTTATCAAGCCAAACTAGAACCACATCTCTAAAGATTAATATATTTTTCTTAGTTAAATATTTAAAAAAAAAAAATTTAAAAAAGGCCATGACTAAATTTTTCTTTTTTTTTTCCCCTTTTAATTATATCAGATTCTTTTCAAAATCCTAACCAAACTCCATCTACAATTGATACCCAGAACAGAAGCTTCAGCTTCTTGATCAGCTTCTATCCACCAATGTCTTGGGCTACAACATAAATCAAATATCTAACGATTTCTTTGTCGACCTTAGAGATGCGTGCAAGATTACATATTAAGGATGGGCTGCGTCTAAACTCGTGTAGGGGTACTTTGGGTATAGTATTACAACATATTATTGGATTGGACATTTTGCTCTAAGTATTTAGGCTTGGATATCTATTAAATTTTGGGCTAAAATGTAACTATTATACTATGTGACCCAAATATGTACATGTATCATATATGTATAATATACATTTTTAGCAAAAAAAAATATGAGTATTTTTAAGTATGTTTGATGGAAATATATAATTCAATTGTATAATTCAATAATACGCGTGCATGAATATTATACATGAAATTACAAACTATGGAATTAACTACAATGTTTTTACATATTTTTTCTTTTGCAATCAAATTGACTAGTTAACACAATATAACAAAGAGAAAGAAACCAAACAAGATTAAAAATAAACAAAATATGTTAATTTCAACCACGCATGTAATTTTTTTTGTTGAGTTTTTGAATTGAATATGTTTTTTAGGTTTTTACTATTTTAACTTCGCCCTTCTAAGCTTTGTATCACATAGAGTAAGAATAATATTCTATTAACAAAAATTATGGAAAAGAGTATTTTGTAGTGACTAAAAGGTATATGGCTCTATTACACGATGTATTCCAACATAAGGTAATCTGGTCCTTAATCTCTGAAGTATCTGATTAAGTGTAATTTGATTCCTTAATTATTTAAATTGTAATATATTTTTAAATTTATGATACAAATTACATGAGAAGAGCACGCGATAGCATCTTAAAGTATATTTGAGAATTTTTGAGTATATAAAGGAATAATCATATAAAAATTTATTCCAAATTTGTAGCTCTAAGTACCTAAAAACAAAAACAATACGTCTTTCTTTTCTTCAAGATCCTTTTGTTAAGTTTCTGTTCCATCAAACACACTTTCAGATGCTACCACTTGCTTTTTATGTGTGTTTTCTGTAATAAATTTAATAGAATATTGCGATTTAGATAATTCAAAAACTAAATTGCACTCGTTCAAAAGATTCAAAGACTTAATTCCTAAAATCAGAGTATCAGGGATCGGATTGACACAGGTTAGATATTTCAGGGCCATTTGTGCCATTAAGGCCAACTTAAAAGTTGGGTATTTATGCAGCTTTTCGTATTATAAAACCCAGCTCAGTTAGTTTGATTTGGACTTAGGGTTTTTGAAACTTTTCATCTCCCTTACTCTTTAAACTCCTCTCCAACCCAAGCTGTCATTTGCCTCCATTAACCGGCAGCATGCGTCATCACCAGCCACGAGTCCACAGCATAGACAACTTTAGCCGCACCCAGCTCCGTCGCTGTGTCTCTTCTAAATGAAGGTACTATTAAGTCATACCGTATTTTCACTACAACAACAATTAATATGATAACATAAGTTCATAGATAGATTATGTGTTCTAGAACCTATATATTGATAGAGATTATTTAAACATATTACTAAATTAGTTTTTCTGTTTTTGGGCTTGAAATATTACTAAATTAGTTACTGTAAAAGAATGCACAAACTTCTTTTGTATCGCAATTAAAATGAAATACAGTCTCTGTTGTTTGTTAAATTTTAAATCTGAAATGGGTATCTGTTGAGAAATTCATTTTCATTTCATATGTCCCCTTAATTCCCTTTGCTTTAATTCTTTCGTTTTGTATTTATTTCACACTTGTAGCATCTGATGTTAGGACATTCATTTGCCCTGTTTTTTGGTTTTTATGTGTCGTGATTTTCATGTGCTTTTCAGGCACCTTTGTATACGAAGATGTACAAATGGCTTTAAGAATTCCAAGAATACACAGAACCAACCAACGGACGAGACTTGATCCTTAGCTAGTATTTACATCAGATACTGCTTTTGGTTCTTTGCTTAGGTTTGATCTGTTTCAATTGCTCATTTCTTTAGGCTACCTTCAACCGATTTCATTCTCATGGATGCAAAAAGAGTACAAGAGAATTTTGGAACGAAGAAAGATGGCATACCAAGTAGTACTATGGCAGTGGATCGAATTTCTAAGTTACCTGATCTTTTGATCTATCACATCCTCTCTTTTGTTCCCACCATTGATGTTGTTCGGATGAGCATCCTCTCAAGGCGTTGGAGGTGTGTATGGTACTTGATCCCTGTCTTACATTTCTGCGATACTGATCATATGGGCCGCTTTCACTCGCACTGCCAGCCACGGCAAGCGTTCTACAAGTTCGTGGATAAATGTATAAAATACCGTGAGAAAAGCATGCGCTACGTTACTAATTCAGTCATCACTGGATTTAAGCTACATATTGACTCCTATGTAGACAGCGCTGTGCTAGATAACTGGTTGAATTTTATTGTTCGGAGAAGGGCTGCGGAATTGGATCTTCGTACGAAACCAAAAGATTTCGAGAACTTCAGATACTACCGCTTACCTGAAGCACTACTTAATGCAAGATCATTGACTGTTTTAAAGTTGGATAATTTGATGTTTGATAGTTCATGTTCAGTAAGTCTTCCATCTTTGGTATCCTTATCCTTGACGCGTGTCGCGATATGTGATGATGCATTACCTAATTTACTGTTGGGATGCCCTGCCCTTGAGAAATTTCTCTTAAGGAAATGTTATGGCTTGTGTAATCCTCATATTTCAAGTTTAACACTCAAGTTCTTGGAAATCAAAGGTGATGAAACTTCTACAACCATGGTAGTTGAGACCAAAAATCTTCAGTCTTTACTGTATGATGGTAGTTGTCAGAAGATCAATCTTTCTGCCTGCAAGGAAATTACAAGTCTCTCACTAGAGAGCATGCAAGATAACAAGTCATTGGAAGATCTAATTGTTGGACTTCCTCTCCTTGAGAGTTTGACTTTAACTGAATTGTGGAATGTGGAACACTTTAAAATTTGTGGTCAGCACCTGAAGAGTATAAGACTGGGTAAATATTATGAGCTTCAAGGCAAAGCGCAGGTCACAATTGATGCACCAAATCTAGTTTCGTTTTATTACAAAGGTGATGCCAAGTTTGATATATCGATGAACGCTCAAAATAATGTGTTGAATGGCCATATCATAATTAATGAGTGGTTCACTGATGAACATATGTATGACAGAGACTGGTATATTGATCTGATAATATTTCTTTCAAACATCAATTTCTCTTATAATGCTACTGTGAGCCTGCATGTTTGTTCAGAAGAGGTATGTATGCTATACACGCTCAACTAATTAGTTTTGTTGATTAAGTTTACTTGTAAATGGTATGAATACTATTCTGACTTCCATTAATACATGTTTTGTTTTCTCAATTTATAATTGATAGGCTCTCATCATTCCAGAAAGCTTGAGAAAGATTTGTCGTCCACCATGGCCCATTCTAAAGCATCTCAAGGTTATGACTTTTCATACGTTGAAGAGAAAACGCGAGTTGAGAAACTCGTTGTATTGGGTTTCACCTGTTCTCGAAACATTGGTAATAGAACATAAAATAGAAGGTTATCCATCTGACTAGATTTTTTGTGTTTTTTCTTTTTTTTTTTTTAAGTACTGTCGTTGGATTTTACTATTGTATTACAGCTCAGAATAGTGGAGGTGACTGTTTATAAGTAGTATTGATTATCTGGAGTCCGTGTAGTACTGTGGTCACGCATATTTCTTTGGGGAACCTATATGCCATTTTGTTTTTCTGCTTTTTCGAAGTTGTTTCTTGATTTGTTATTGTTTGCAATTGGGCTTTCTAAAAACATTTTAAAATCCCAAATTCTAAACCGCGAATCAGTAGTTTATTATGATCTTAGTCGTGGCTAATTCTTTTACAAAGAATTCAATAGTGGATAATAAGGATGATAAGCGAAGGGTTGAAGAGAATGGGGAAGTTTTAGGAATACAAAAGAATTTTACTAAACAATGGAGAGCATTTTGTTCTTGTAAAAAATACGGCGCCATTCTAGGTTTGTGTCACTCGGTGCCTACCACTGCATCATATCCTGTCAAAATTGAAAGCCAAGTAGTCTTCTTCACCTGGTGCATCTTTCTTGTTTTTGTTTTGTCTTGGTCTTCTCTATTATAAGAACTACAGGAATCGAAAGCTCAACACCATTAGAGCAAACAACCAATCCCTAAGCAACCGTGAATGACACTCGGGAAACAGCTTTTAAACGAACTGCATCAGCCTGGTAACACGCGTTTACAGGTTGCATTAAGCTCTTGCCTGGCTTTTCAATAATATTTTTGATACCCGTTTTGGATCCCAAAATGGACACTCTACTCTGCACCTTCAAAGAGAATTTGAATGTTGATTTTACAAAAACCAGGTACATTTGGGGATGGGGATCTTCATCATCTCACATAGCTTTGTACTAACTCCTGCCACCTATTAAAGCACATGATAACAGTTAGCCGATACTTATATTTTGAAAAATTAGATTGAGTTTGGCTTGATTGGTTACTTAATCACCGGGGACCCGATTATGGAATTAGCAGAGCTAATCATCATGGGCAAAGCTCGTGTAGCTAGCTATCCAGAGCAAGTTGAAGAAGGGTCATGTGTAGCTAGCTATCCAGAGCAAGTTGAAGAAGGGTCATTCTTTTACATGCGCTATTAACTTTGTGGGAATTTATTGTACGTGTATGGCTTTGGATGCATTTTATTAAAGGTGACTTATTTCTTGCCAGGTGACTAGACAAGTGACTCTGACTTAAATCAATTTTCTTCAGTCACATAGCACTATAATTTTATAAATCACGTGCCATTTGCTGAGTGAGTTTACAGCAAGCAATAGAAACAAGCTGTTTGTTTTGCTAAAGTTACCTGACACTTCAATTTCTTTTTTCATATTTAGCATTGGTGATTCGAAGTAAATTGTTTCCAAGCTCTGGCATTGTCTTCTTATTTGTGTTAATTATATTCATTTGTGAGTTTAATAGTGTAGTTCATGTGTGTACTATGCGGTATTTGTTTGCAAACTTGATCCAACCAAAACCAGGTGAAAGAGTGTGCTGCATATTGCTTTATACATGTGTTCTACGTGGTGCAAATTCGCAGAGAACGTTCCTCTTTAACTTTCATCGAAACAAAATTTTTATAATGCTACAGATTTATAGGGGAATTACTATGACTCTTGTGTCTCCAACTGATGGTGCTGATGAGATTGCATTTTGATTTACGTATACAGATGCCAGCATTCTACTTTTACTTTGATAACTTTTTAAATATGAAAAACCCAACTTCTAATCAGCATATGTACCTTTCCCAACTTCAAATATGCTTGACTGGGGGGTGGGGGAGAGGTGGAGGAGCGATGGTCTGGGAGAAAAGGAAGTTTCGTAAATAAAACTTTTGGAAGGCTAACAATCTAATTGCCTTTACAAGACTCAAAACTAAATGACTATACTTCCCAATACGATTAGAGGTGTTTTCTATAGAGGACATAAGACCCACTACTACGACCTTTTTTTTCATCCATTTTCTTTTAGCATAGCTGGATACAAACCTTTTTTTTTTGGTGAGTGGACTGAATACATACTAATTTTTGGTGTAAATTTCATCTATAAACTACGTGTGTTACAATTTTCCAGTAGAAATATATACGTATAGCATACGCTAATTAGAGCTAGTTTAGTTGATCTAAAAGGGATGTGTGTGTAAATTTGAGAAAATTAGGAACTCAAACTTTAATAGAATGTGTTATTTTCCTTTAAATATGTAATAAATGGTGTTCATTAATTAAGCTCTATATTTAAAAAATATATATATGTCATTTTTTTTTTCATTTTTAACAAATGTCCGAGCACAGTAGATTGAGTATAACATATAAATTGGAATACTGATTAAAAGAAGCAAAACAAAAACACTTCTTTGAAATGTTATTGTTTGAGTATAACATATAAATTCGAATGTTGATTAAAAGATGAAAAACAAAAACACTTACTTGAAAATCAAATATAAAAAATGACATCCAGCACAATTTCTCTTCAATCACAATAATTCCATCTAAGCATGCATTAATGTCCCAAAAAAAAAAAAAAAACCTTTTCTCAATAGGCTTCATATATTATCTATAAAAGCAAATCGCTCAGTTCATTCACTTACAGGAGATGTAATCAACATTGCCCGAATATCTTAATCTCTGTTCTTTCTTCCCCTAGTTAGGTGGTAATTAACAAAGAAACATAGATGGTACCTGAGCTTTACATGTAATTATATAAGAACGTGGAATTCTTTTTTAACCTGCAGTGGTATATAACATGCTATAATAACCATCACAAACCGGATGAATCTACTTATGGTAGACTAAACTTGCCTTCGATCTTTGATCCTACAAGACAATGGCAGAGAAAAAGCACCTTTTCCCTATGGCTTTCAGATCGGTCGATTGCCATCCAAGACCTTCCTTGTAGCATTCCACCTGCAAAATCATTTTCCGCTACATCATCAGAACTTGCTAAAGAACTCAAGAAGTCATAGAACTATGCATCAAATATTTGATTGTGAGATGGAAATATTAGTGTACATTGTCCAAGATTTCGTTGTTGTCATTCAAGCCCCCAATGACGAAAATTGTATCTCCAATCACAACAGCAGCTGAATAACCCCGACAGTTGTTCATTGAGTCCTCCATCATCCATGAACCATAACGAGGGTCAAATATCTCAACAGTAGAGACAATTTTCTGACCATCATAACCGCCCACTGCAAATCTGTAAAGGGTTTCTCAGCTCCTAAGAGAAAGTTCTGAACATGATAAACTTTTTTGAATTCAGATTACATTCTTTTTTTATCAAACTTTCCTTCTTTTAAAAAAAAAAAATTGCTTAGTTAGACAACCATGAAAACGATATATACTTTTGAATCCTGATTTTTTATGTGTTTGGCAAGAAGTTAATTGCTAAAATCTTAAGATGAAAGTAGATCATCAACTCACAGTTTTTCATTTAGAACAGACAGAGAATGACAACCTCTCTTGGTTGACATGCTTTCAAGTCTTGTCCAAGAACATTCTCGAGGATCAAATCTCTCCACTGATCTGAATGGGTAGGGGAGAGATGTCTTAGTAAGATAATCAGGATCAAATCGAAAAGAGTGAAAAACAGATTGCCAAGATCACTAATACTACAAATATAATATTCCTGATAATTTTCCGTCCTATGTGCAAAAGATGAAAGAATGGGGGCAGTCGCCTAAATGCATGATTTTATGATGAAGGTTGAGAAAACAGAATATTGACAGCAGATAAGTGCTATAAGAAAATGGTTCATATCTTCATATTTAACATTTTCATGTAAATATAACATGGATAAATGTACATACCCACTAATTTATTAAGTGGCCTACTATCATATGATACCATCATGGTGAAATCTACATGGTGTTAGCTAAAACCTTTTCAACCACATAACAAATCAATACCAGTAATTCAAGGGAAAAAAAATCAACAAGAAGAAGAGATACAAACTAAATGGTGCCGTACTTTAGATAGTTCTTCCCATCATATCCTCCAACAACATAGACGGTGCCATTGATTTCTGCAGCAGCTGGGGCAAATCTCTGACAGAGGGGGGGGGGGGGGAAGTATGATAGTTAAATGGATTCCTAAGTAACCTTGGATTAATTGTTATATATGTACCATCTTTATGAAGCAGGCACTGGCATCTTGTCCAAGGACTCTTCTCATCAAGAAAACAGCTAAATAATGTACAGGTTACACAGAGTGAAGTGAAACCTATGAAAACCTAGTTAGTACCTATTTCTAAACAACATATGTAATTTCTTTCTCAAAATGAGTACCTTTTAACGTGTAAGTAGTTCGGAATTGTCAAATAGATTGGATTTATTTTTTTCAAAAAAATAAAATCTGTCACGATGTGGACTAGCAATTGTCTACCCAGTCAAAAGTCTCCATCAATACGTCATTACTTGTGTTATTTTCTTCTCATGCCACTTATTATCCTAAGAAACACAAAGAGGCATCAAACCAGCATAGCCAAAGTAAATTTACCTTGTGCAGCATGGATCGAGTGGGGATCCACCTTTCATTGTTCACATCAAATATTTCCACTGCAGAGAAACATTCAGCTCCGTTTCCACCACCAATTGCATAAATTTTGTCATCGAAAGAAACTCCCGCTAAGTTTCCCTTCTTTTCATTCAATGAAGGACAGCTAGTCCATTGATTTGACACCGGGTTATATGATTCAACTTCATATCATAGGAAGAAAATACTTCTAAGTATGTTGAATTCATAAGAAGCCGCAGAAAATGTAAACCAAAAGAAAAGGTCAGTACTAATACCTTCATCATAGCACACATTGTCATATACTCCACCAAAAACATAGACTTCACCATTTAAGTTTGCAACAGAGGCATACGAACGTACAAAACGCATGGAACTACAGAATTCCATATGATCTAGAGAAGGATGATAAAAATCAATAGCTGATAACCACGAAGAACCATCAAATCCTCCTACTAAAAGCACTGACTCCTCAAGCCTTGGATCAGTATCATTTGTGGACTCAGAATCCTGTTGTTCAATGTTCCCACTTCTTTTAATTGGCTGACATTCCAATGCATTGAGCCTATCTTTTAAGACTTGAATTTCTAACCTTGATTTAACCTGTGCAGTTCATTTAATTATTTCGGTTACTGTAAACCAGAAAGTTCAAAGAAAAAGCCTAAGTGCCAAACTGTGAAAACCCTATTCTGTTCATGACTATCAAAATTAAGAAACTAGTAGAAATTTTGTTTCTATATATAGATATAGGTCAAAGTCTTTCAGGGGTGCAATAGAGGAATAAAAACAAGAGCAAGTTGCCTATGGACTATGGAAGCAATCAAATGATGCAGGAAGCTTGATATAGAGCTAATAATTGCTAACTTAATTCAGCACATGAAAAATACAATAGGAACAGTTGCATATAGAAAGAAGCTTGAAATAAGAACCATACCAGATCATGCTCCAAAAGATTGATTTTGCAATCTTGTTTTTCATGATATGAACTCAGCTCTTTGACTTCAGCTAGTAACTTTAGTAGAATGTCATAAGTACAATAAAGTTAAAAAGTGAGAACTATTTTAAAATTCAAAGCTTCAATATGAAAGACAGACCTAATTACCATCGCCATGACAGAGTTTATGTTAGAAGACTTCATTTCCCTGATGTTTTCCGTTTCTCTGTGTGCCTCATCAATCATTCCTTGTGAATCCTCGTTTCCATAAAATTCTAGAGGGTGGCTTCCATAGTCCAAATGAGGAGCAAAACCTGAAAAGCTCAACTCTGTAAATAAAATTCTCAGATAAAAGGATACAACTGAAGCTGCTGTCGTACATTCTTTACCTTTGTTTTTCGAAAGACAAGTTGATATAGTCTCATCTGGAGTGCACTGACTAAGAGAGGTAGGTGCTTCTTTATCAGTAGGAGAATTCAGGACTTCATTAATCAGTCTCAGGTCCATGTGGTCCTGATTATTATCCGAATCATCAGCTACAGCTTCTCTACATTTTCCTTTGTTGCCCAAACAAGCCCCAAAACGAGGCAATTCCGATTCCAAATTAGATTCATCTGAACTAGAAAGGTTTGTTGAGCGTGGGACTGGTAACCTGATATCTTTAACTTCCTTTCCAGCATCACCAGCAGTTGAATCTTTAGAGAAATGATTCCAATTTTTCTGTGGATGGGAAGTTCCCACAGTTCGTACAACAGAAGAGTAAGAATAATCACCACTAAGTCTTGGGTCTCCTACATTAGTTTTGAAAGTTTGAGCCGATTTCTTATGATCTATAGCTTCCAAACTCCGCCTTTGTCCACCTGAGCCTTGATGAACCCTACTCCCACTTTCAAAGACAAAATTATCTGAACGGACAGCAGCACCATTATTTCTCAAAACAGAAGGGAAAGCCCATCCAATATTTGGTGCCTCATGACGATGATCGGTTGATTCTTTTTTGTTCCTAACTTCAAATGACCTCCTTTTCTCCTCCACATTTGTACCATGACCAATGCCCATATTGGACCGACTTGAATTAGCAGCAGAAGCACCTACATTTCTCAGGATTTCAGAGTAAGAGAGCCCAAAGTTTTGTTTCAAGGCTCCACCTTCATGTTCCTCATTTTCTGCTTCCCAACCATCAGGTATGGTTTCCAACATCTGGTTTTCTTCAACTAAAGAAGATTCTGATTTTGTATTAGCCTGATCAGGATTAGTAACATTGAAAGTATTTGATCCAATACCAACTTCCCCTCCCTGCCTTGTATGAGACATAGAAGATGAGGCATTGAACAGAGAGCTCCTCTTCTCCATGTTTGTTGAGATGGCATCACTCGCAGTTGTCCGAGAAGATGAAAACAAAGAGATTAGTTTCTCTGTTTGTGACGGGTCAAGTTCAAAGCAAAAAAGTTTGGACTCATAGTAGTTTTCAGTAATTATTGGTCCGAACTCGTCTTCCACCAGGGGCTGGCACTGCATCCGTGTTTTCATCTTCACCTTCAGAAAAGAAAAACAAAAACACACAAACTTTTCAGTTAAATTGACTAAAGAGAAAAAGTGATCAAAATACAAAAACCAAAAAGAAAAGTATATGGCACAGATTTTGGGCTGATGTCATACTTGAGCAGGATAGGGCGTATAGGGATCGTCTGATTCATCTTGTGTCCAACCGTATGCATTGATATTCATACTTCCAGCACTTGTAGCCTCAAAAATGCCGTGAAGCTTCCTATCACTATAGTTGAATAGGAATAGGGGTAAACCGGGATTAATGTTCCTCACATATGAGAAATGTGGAGCTGGTAATCCTGTTCAAGAAATATAATTGAATTGGAGTCAATAACTACGTAAACATATACGCATCCATACATATATATATTTATACATATAATCAAGAATAAAACAAGATGACAAATTTAACTCACCAAACAACTGTTTAGAAAAGCATTCTTTCATTGTGCTATGCTTGCAACCAAATATGACTCCCCCAAGTTCATTCTTCCTCAGATTTCTCGCAGTCGAGCTAAAGTTCGACGTCCCTTGAGCCTGAGTTACAGATTTTTCTGTCAACCAAATAGTATGAGTCTTCCTCCCTGCACCCATTCTGTTTTCCCAGGTTATATAAATATATATATATATATATCTTTGTCAAAAATTCCAGTAATTTGAAGCATCTAACACTAGCTAATGAGCAAAATAAAATTAAAAAATAAATAAAAAATCTCAAACCAAAATACTTACTTCCATGCCAAGGAATATTAAAAAAATTAAAAAATAAAAGAAGGGAAAGAAACGAAAATTTGAATGAAATGGGAAACAGGTTTCTAGTACTAAAACTTTAAAACAACATGGATCAAATAAAAGCACTAATTGGTATATTAAGCACATCTTTTCCTTTTATGCTTAATTATACCAATAGGCCTTTTATTTTAATGCTAATTCGTAAAAGGTCGGTTCCGACTAAAAACTTTCAAGGCAGTGTTTCTTCTTTTGTTCAACAATTAGTAGCAATTTGTTTTTTTCTTTTCTACATTTTATGTCTTAAAAGAACCAAAGTGACAAACGTTATACACCCAGAATTTTGCATAACAAATTTTTCTGACCAATTTCTTTATTTATATTTTTTTTTTCTAAAGTAGAAATTTATACAGCTTCATATTTAGTATTCGCAATAGACTAATTGTTGTTCATCATCATAAAAATAAAAAAATTAAAAATTAAAAAAAAAAGATGTGGGTTGGGGTGGGGGTGGTGCGGAGTAAATGTATCCAAATTGAAATCAACAAATAAGATAAAACATGGACCGTTTCTTACTTTCAACTATGATTTATTCTTCAAAATAAAAGAAAATAAGACAGAGAAAAAATAAATATATAAATTATAGACGATCAAAATAAGCATAGGGTATTTAATTAAAAAAAAAAAAAAGAAAAAAGAAACATAGGGTAGGTAGGTACTTGTATGGAGAGCAGAGGCTTTGAAATTTTGAAATTAGATGATCTACAATTGATCTCGGTTAGAAAGAGATAGAAAAATATTTAGTGCGGGGGGCTAAAGCTGTGTGTTTGTTTCCCAGGAAAATGAGGGAAAGTGGCTACAAGCCTACAAAATTCCTGAGTATATATATTAAAAATGATATTTTCCGGAAATGGGAGTGTTTGTCTGACTGCAAGTCGTAGAGCATGAGTATTTGGGTGGGAAATGGGAAGTCATGTTAATGGAGCGCGCCAAATCATGTACAAACCCCAAACGTCTTTCATTTGATGACATGATACAAATATTCCACCTCCGTCGCCTGCTTTAGCGTCTGTTTTGAAACTAACTGTTGGATGCTTCCCACATTTTCATCAACGGTTGGTATCGCGAGTGTATTAATTGGGCCCAAGCCTAAAAGCCGTCTCTTCGTCTAACTGCCAGAGTGCCAGGTGTCACGAAAAAATTTTTACTTCAGCCTTTTTGATTTCTTTCTTTTGGGCTAACAAGAAAATTTCACCCAATATCTTCCTTGGTTTGGTTTAATATCTTGCTTTTCGTAATTGGGACACTTTCATAAGATATATTTAGAAGAATTGTGATTGAGCACATGATTTAACTGTTTTTAGAAAAATAGTATAGTTATCTTTTGGTTAATACTTAACCACAATGTTTAGTTATATCATCACTAGTCTCCAGTTTTTTTTTTTTTTTTCCCTAGAGCAAAATCTCAAATAATTAATAATATTAGTTGTGTCACACTTACTCATAATGAAAATTTATACGATACGAAATCAAATGGTATATATGGTATTTCATATAGTTTCGTCTCCAGTTTTTTTTTTTTTTTTTTCCCTAGAGCAAAATCTCAAATAATTAATAATATTAGTTGTGTCACACTTACTCATAATGAAAATTTATACGATACGAAATCAAATGGTATATATGGTATTTCATATAGTTTCATCTAGAATTTCTGTTCTTCTTTTTTTTTTTTTCCATAATTCAAAAACTATATGAAACTTATAAGAAAAATATGGAACCGATGGTGCCCTATAATATCTTTTTATACGAGAAATAAAAATCAAATTAATGGAAAAATGAGTATAACATTTGAAATACTAATTACATCCCTTGATTTCACGCTTCACGAGGCTTCAATTAGAAGTAGGTATGACAAGACTCAAATCATCTAATAAATTAAGGATTAAATTTAAAACTTATTCGAACTTCAAGGAGTTTTTATATAAAATAACCAAAAAAGAATTAGTGAAACATAATATAAAAATATAACACTAAAAGTAGTGTAAACCAGGAAATAATGAAATTTTAGAGACACCAAGCATGGTTAGTTTAGACATCAGTTTGCAACAACATTTAATTTGTAATTAAGTTTTTTTTTACTAGGTCGTATTAATTATTAAGATGGAATATTGGTGAAGCCAGAACTT
The DNA here is from genome assembly GCA_002914805.1 of Parasponia andersonii. Taxonomy (NCBI): domain Eukaryota; kingdom Viridiplantae; phylum Streptophyta; class Magnoliopsida; order Rosales; family Cannabaceae; genus Trema; species Trema andersonii. The sequence goes on from JXTB01000051.1 coordinate 773,099, forward strand.
AATTGCGATGGGTATAAGACAATTTTCAAAATGCAATAAAACTAAAATTATATAATTGTATTGAACGAAATGAAAATAATATACATTGTAGAATACGTTGTGAAAAATGTCTCTAAAAATCTAATTTTCTTTTCTTGAATTTCTTATCTTGGTGAAGAAACTATTTTTATTTTTCTATTCCCATGGTGAAAAGAAAATTTAGATTACATGTGACAATTAAATAAGTAAATTTTGGGTAGAATAAATGTAACTTAATAGTAAGGACATAGTTGTGAAAAAATATTTTAATGAGGAGCAAAATAGGAAAAAAAATTATTTCATATATAAAATTTAGGAGATTATCAATTTTGAGCTTCTTTTAATACATGCAATTAAAAAAAGGACAACATATAAGCTATTTATAAAAGTAGAATTTTAATTGTCATATTATTTAATGAATATTTCAGAGTTCTAAAATTACCTTTAACTCGACCTCAATCGAAAATTTTTCTTTCACGTCAAAAATAATGGAGATGGTAATGAAAAGGCGGCCGACCATATTCACTGGGGTCAAATGCCAATCGAGATTTTTTGGCCACCAATCAAAAAATAATTGGAATCGGAAAAAATTTTTCGATCGTAATCGAGTAGAAGTGTCACTGTCGAGTTAGGTCAGAATTAAGATCGGCAATGACGGCTAAATTTAGCAGCTGATCTATCATATTCTTCAGAAATTTAGGGGGAAAGTCTTTGGTATGTATAGATTGCAATCATATTTAGCACATTACAATTAGGTCACGCAAACTATCAAATTAAGTTACAATTGTTATGTATACAATATACTCTCTTAAAATCAAGAACAAGAGTAATCCTTCAAAGTTTCGACCTTTTTTCGTAACAGAAAAAAAAAAAAAAAAACTGTTTACACCATTCAACCTCACAATATAGTTGATGCGTAAAAAGCACTTAGACTTAGGAATATACTAGGTGAAACTTCGATAATTATCTGTAGATCTTCAAAATAATACATATTTATGAAAGGCATAAGGACATTCATGCATGAATACATTATCAATTTAGACAGTGATCGATAAAATTGACTTACAATACAAAATGTGCTATTTGTTTGTAAAACCCTTCTTTTTCATGAAAATTTACAAGCACCATAAGCTGGCTTTCACATAACTATTTAAGAAATAGGAGTCTAATTTTCCCCATAAAAGGGGTATTTAAAGCTCCAAATTTTTAGGCACTCAGTATAATCCTTAAAAGTCCAACTTTCTTTCCCTCACTCGGTATGCTCACTTAGTTTGATACTCCGAGTTTAACTCATTAGCTCTTCATCCTTTTCTCATTAATTAACTTACATAAACCCGTTAAGATACGAAAAAATAAAATCAAGCCATGATATCATTTCACTTCACACTTGAACCAAAACACACGTATTAGAATTATAACCAAAGAATCCATTGTTAGCATTTTTTTTTTCCTATTATGAGCTCACATATTAATTAATATATCTTGTACATGGGCCAATTATCTATGTAGGAGCCCAGCATCTTAATGATCTAAGCAAAATGAAGAATAACTACCATAAATGTTCTTGACGAAGTGAGTTGACTTAAGTGATAAGAGCGTCTATTCATATCGAGAGCAGGCGTGAAAACTTATTATTCTTAATAGGATAGAGTGAGGATTACATAATAATAGATATTTTATTTTAATTTATAATACGTGAAGGTCATTAATTAAGCCATACTTTATTTTTTAAAAATGATCTAAGTAAAAAGATTTATTTAGTTTAAGAAATATCATAATTTATATTTATGGTATAGGCCATATATGTGTAGAAACCCACTGTCATATATATTATGAGTGATGGGCTCATATAAATCAGACACAGACACAGTTAATATAAAGTCATGGTTACTAAGATACAGAGCATGAGAAAATTGTCCTATATTTTTCTTTGATATTCTTCTCCTCCTTATCCACAAAGTACTAAGGCATAAAAAAAATATTTGGCTTTTTATTATCAAAACTCTCTAAACTCAAAATAATTCATAAAATTAACCCTGAACTTAATTTCTAAGAGAAAAATTTCCTAAATTCAGAATAATTTAATAAAATTAACTTTGAACTCAATTTTTTAGAGCAAAACTCCCTGAAGTCCCCTAATATTAGAACAAAATCTCCTGAAGTCCTCTAATATTAATTTTGTTAGAAAAAATGTTTATATTGATTTTTTTTTAGTATTAAGTCCTTATTATCTTATTTATGACTTTTAGGTCTTTAATATTATTTTTTATTCAACGTCAATTATTTTTAATATTAAAATATTTTATTCCAAAAAAAATCAAATAAGAAAAAATTATAATGGGAAAAGTTATTAATCAACAGTGATAAAATTAGAAATAAAGAGAAATTATTATTTTAAAAAAATAATAAAAAAAGAATTGGGAAAAATAAAAAATAAAAAAGGAAAAAATAATATTAAGGACCTAAAAGTCATAAATAAGAGAATAAAAACTTAATAGTAAAAAAAAACTAGTATAAATAATTTTTTTTCTAACTAAACTAATATTAGAAGACTTTAGAGGGTTTTGCTCTAGTATTAGGGAACTTCAGGAGATTTTGCTTTAAAAAATTGAGTTTAAGATTAATTTTATTAAATTATTCCGAGTTTTGGAAGTTTTGTTTTACAAAATTGAGTTCAGTATTAATTTTATTAAATTGTTCTGAATTTATGGGGTTTTGATAATAAAAAGCCAAAATATTATTCTATAATCTTATAAAGCTAATCAACCAAAGGATTGTTGAACTATAGATTCTGGTAAGCTTTTTTTAACTATTCCTCTTGTTTCAACATATAAGCCTATTGATTTACATGTGTATCCTACATTATTGTATGGTTTGCATTCTATATGATACTTATAGTTTGCATGCTGATATTATGAACCACTATATGTAATGAGATTTAATTATCCTTTAAGTTGTCCAACAAGTGGTATCATAGTAGAACATGGTAGATCATTAGATCAATATATGTTTAAATGTGATAATTAATAAATATCTAATATGAAAGTTTATATAGGGTAGAATTTTATTATGAAAATTTCCATGAATCTGTGAAATTTTGGGTTATAATTGGATTTGATTACATGTTTGTTATTTTTTTGGATTATTTTGGTATTCTTGGTCAGTTATTAGTGGATCAAGGCAAAAAATTTCACCCTTTAGGTTCTATTGTTGATTTGTCGAATCTAGAAAAACGCTTAGAATTTTGCATTTTTTGACTCACTGCCGCAATAACATGACTTCTTTTTGTTTATTTTTTTTCAAAAAAAACTTTCTTTTTGGATCAAGTTCTAAAGAGTCAGTGCTATAACACCAATTTGGCGACACTGCAATACTACCAGACAGAAATCTAGTTCCGCGACACTAAAGGAATAGCATCACGAAACCAGCTCAGTAAAGAGCAAATAACATTGTTTTGCAATTTTCTTCAATTTTTCTTGTTTAATATTCCAATCACTACGACAAAAATATTGATATATAGCATTTAAAAATGTCCCTATTACATAATTTTAGTGACAGTTTTGAAGTTAGTGACATTTGAAACAAATGTAAAAAATACTCGTGTGACTAAAACTTTTTGTGACATTTGAAATGTCTCTAAATAATTCTTTTTATTAGCATTTATGAAATGCTACTAATTTGTGTCAATGATACTTTTAAATGTCACAGAATTAATAAAAAATAATATATAAAAATTGTTTTAAACAATTTTTAAATAATTATAATTGCATTTTAAAAATGTTATAAAAACAAATTAATGACATTTGGGAAAATGTCACTGATCTAGTCACTACAATAAAAATTCACTGCTAGTTATAAAAATTTTATAGCTATTTTTTTTGGCATCAAAAAATTATATAATAAGAATTTAGTTTTACTTACTTTAATTGTCTAAAAAAAATTGTTACCGCCGTTTGCTTGCTATTTCTTATACTTAGGTATATACATATCATATGTGAATTTATTGAATTATTTTTTTGTGGTTTTATTCTTTTCATTATCATGTCATTATGAAGAAATAACTACAATGTAGTATCGATCTCAAAAAAATTATAAATAATCTAAGGCTACAAAAAAAATAGATCATCCTCAAAAATTATGAATTGAATACTTGTTGTTTAGATAGTCAGTGCACACCTATCACATGCACCCATGCACCCATCTCATCTGTGTATCTCACCGGATTTTTGAAAAAGAACAAATGAAAGATAAATAAATAATATTTTGTCATTCGAAAATAATCTAAAATTTTTTATAGAAATAAAAAGAAAGAAAAAGAAGAAGATTAACTTATAGATCAAATCCTAGATGCTTGCGTTTTCCTTTCCCTCATTCTTCTTTTAATTTGTGCTTCCTAAATTGTTCTTTCTTCCCTAGAAAAGCATTGTATTGGATGAAGCCTTTCGTTAAATTAATAAACCTGATAAATTGGTCAAAAAGAACCTTAGCAAAATCGATAAAACTAAGACAAATCATTAGGTTATAAAAAGAACTATAAGAGGTAAACTTAAAGATAACTCACAAAACTACACAAGTACTAGAGAAGAAAAAAGACGGAGGCTTAAAAATAAGCAGAAAGGAAATCATGAGAGCTTCACTTTATCCAAAAATAATCATAAGTTTGGTTGGTGAAAGCCACACTGCTAGATAAATGAGAAATGCTATAGTTTAGTGGTGGCTGAGTTATTTTTAGTTCAAAATTTGTTTTAATTTGGGATGATTTTTTTAGGATTTCTAAAAATCTGAGAATCCAGAAAAATTTTAAATTTAAATTCTTAAGTTTTAGCAATCTAATTTGTGATAAGATCTATATGTGTTTTTCTTTCTACTTTTTGGGGAAATTTTTTAGATTTTTAGATAAAGGTCTATAAACAATAAAAGAAAAAGAGAAAAAAAAAAAGAAAAAGAAAACGAGCTCTATTAAAATTACGAAACATATCTCTTTTTTTTTTTTTTAAATGTATTGTTTAAGTGTTCATGCCCGTGTTTTTATCCCAGTAAAAAAAAGTGTTTTCAAATATAATATAACATATATCTAATCGGAAAAAAATATTAAAAAGGGAAAAATAATTATAACTAAATAATTGTGAAACGTGTGTCCTGTATATGTTAGCAGATATACGTAGTAGGAATTTTATATTACTACAATATCTTTATATATATGTTTCAAATTATTTAAAAACTAAGTATATACCTTTCCTTTCATTTTATTCTATTTCTAAAATAATCTATAATACTAAAAAATAAATAAGTGACATTTTTAAAAATGTCATTAAATGTGACATTTTTTTAAAAAAATATCATTAAATGAAATGTCACTCATTCCTATTTTTTTTTTTTAGTAAATATAGATTGTATTACACAAAAATGTTATCAAAGTAGTCTTTGTTAGGTAGTTTGTGGTTTAGGTGGGTTTGTCTACCGTGGAATATGTGAACATGTTATATCTACGATTGTTTGAGGTAATTATGCAAAATCCACATTATTGGGAAGAAAATAAGACCATCTATAAGACAAGATTCTTATGGCAAAATGATTAAAGTCTGAGTCTACTTTAAGTAAATATTTATTTTATAAATATTATAACAAAATAATTAATATATTAACATTTATATTACATTAAAAATATTACGTGCTTATATATTTCTATATAAACTAAAACTGACGTATAAAAATGTACGCTAAATGTGAAAATACAGTTAGTTATATAAAGAGAAAAATGATGGAAAAAAAAAATAGACATCCATCAATTCTCTACAAAAAAAAAGAAATAAATAAATAATAGTAACTAATAAACCATTGCTTGCAAGTTGCAACATGGAACCCATAAACATACTCACATCTATCCAGTTCTGAGCTCCGTTCATTTTAGAATTAGGATTTCTTTTGTGTCCCCGGCATTATAGCCCTGCCACCTAGGCATCCATGTTCCGTCGCCGTCGTTGCTGTGTTAGGCCAATCTTCCAATTCGAGCAGGGAAGCCGACCCACTGACCAGTTCCTCTCCTAATTCTAATTCAAGGTACCAATTATGAGATCCGTTCCCAAATCATACACCACGTGAATGATTAAGCGGCAGAACAGGTCACAAATGGAGCCCATCGTCCAACAGCTATCGAGAGTGATTAGCTAAAGGCTACGCGGGTCATACGTGATACCACATCGGCCATTGGGCTGTTCGAGGTTAGGGCTGAGCCCATCACAGACCCTGGATAGACTCGGCCCAGTCCAACCCTTACCTCGACAGCTGGGGGTCAGAAGCCTCAAGGGTCTTCTACCAGAATACAATGGAAAACAACTCACAACTCCAGACCCAGATATAGTATTTAATGCGATCTGGGGTAGGTGTGTGCAAAGGAAAAGCCGCCCTGACAGAATGACGATTTGTCCAAATCTCATCCCTGACAGACTCAAGCCATAGGAGGTGGCGGAATTCAGGCTATAGTGATACAGAGGAGATCACGGTAATCTCGGCCCGTGACCTCTGGAAGAACTTTGAGGAAAAAGGTACTCAGTCCTGAGATTGAGACCCGGATGGTTCACAATCTCAGGACTATATATATATGAGCCATGCGTTCTCGAGAGGGGCATGTACGCATACAAAAAAGAGATATTTAAAAGTTTACAAGCAAAAAACAAATATATACTCATATAGAACTAATTCCTTGCTACCCTAAATCAAAGATTGACCACTGACTTAAGCATCGGAGAGTCTTTGCAAGTGGCCATCCCCGTCTCTCCGATCCTGCCTAGAGTTTAGAGCATTTTGGGAAAGCGAGGACACGTGGACAGTTGAAAAATACAACATCAGCGGTTCAGAGACACGTGGACGGCTGGTGAGAAACCGATCTAACAGTTTGGCGCCATTTGTGGGAATTAACGGTTGAGCATGAGAAAAAGAGTATGAGACTCACGATCGCACTCTCTACGAACAAAATGCTATACAACGTCGAATGGCACCCTCGAGGATGACAACTAGGAGCACACGTCCCGACGCCGAAGGGAGCTCCTAAGAAGCACAACCAAATCTGGAGCAGAAGCTGCATCAGATACTCGTCACCCTGACGGAAGCAAACCAGAAGGCAGAGATGGCCCACGAGGCCGTCTTGGGTTTAAGGAACGAAGTCACAGAGGTACGCAGAGATAACACCCGCCTCGAAGGGCTGTTGGCGAGCAAAGACAGGAGCCAGCGGAGAGAGGATTTTGACGAAGAGGTCCAACAAGAATTCGGAAGCCAATCGCGAGCAGAAGTTGCCCAAGAGGTACACCTCCCGACTAGAAACAAGAAATGATGGTGGAGTTGGGTAAGAGGATCGGGGCCTATCATAGCCAGACCCCCGACGATCTGGCAGAGCAAACTGTGCGAGGGATCAACTGGACGGCCTTCGCCGACTGGATCCAGATGGAGCCTAGGCCGAGGGACTTCACGACCCCGACCTTCAAGCCATTTGAGGGGAAAACCGACCCCCTCAATCACATATACCACTTTCAACAGAAGATGGCCTTGGAAACTAGGGATGAGGCCGTGACCTGTAAAGTCTTCTCTACGACCCTGGTGGGACCAGCCCTGCTATGATTCAGACAGCTCCCGAAGAAATCCATAAACAGGTTCGAAGATTTCTGCAAACTTTTCCTAAAGCAGTACGTGGGTGCCCGGAGACAGTAAAAAACCATGCGAGACCTTGACCGGTTGGAGCAGGCCACAGATAAGTCCCCGCGAGAGTACCTGTCACGTTTCCTTGAGGTGGTGTCCCTAGTCCATAATGCTGACTCGGTCCAAGCCGCGAGCTTATTCGTCAAGAGCCTGTAGCCAAGATCAATGCTATTGGATCAGCTCCTTTTGAATCTTCCGTACGATATGGCAGACATCCAGGCGAAGTCAGAAGGGATATTCAGGGTGCTGGAAAGCCAATAGAAGGCGCCCAAGACCTCCGCCGTAATAACAACGATGCTGGTACAAATCCCGGTCCCGCAAGGGGTGAAGAGGCCCTCACTGAACTAAGAGCTGACCCCGAAACAAGAAGCCCCAATCCAAGGCAGTTAAGAAGGTGGCAAAAGGAGGAAGACGCCCCGTGACCCTCTGCCAAAGTATGAGCTCAATATGGCGATCGACATGATCTTCCTCCAAAACAGGGATAGGGGCATTTTCAAAGACCCGCCCAAATCTGGTGTCCCTGAGCATATGAAGAACAGTAGTAGGTATTGCCAGTTTCACAAAGACTACGGGCACGAAACCACCCACTGTTGTAACCTTTACACTCAGGTCATGATGGCGATCCATGCCAGCAGGTTGAAACAGTATGTGAAAATCGGCGGAATCCAGCCACAAGAAGATGTCTCCAGGCCTAAAGAGGGGAAGCAGACCCAGGCCTCTGGGTCAGGAGTGCAGACCCTAAGGATAGTGCCGACCATCGTGGGCAGACCAGAGCTGACCCAAGATCAAGAAGGAGGTACGTCCTGCTGGCCATGGATTACTTCACCAAATAGGTAAAGACTGAAGCCTACACACCCGTCAGTAAGGCAGGCACGATTAACTTTATCTGGAAGAACATAATCTATCGATTCGGGATCCCGAAAGAGATACACGCCGATGATGGCACACAGTTCTAAAATGCTAAGATCAAGGAGTTGTGTGAGCTATATGATATAAGGCTCAGTTTCTCTTCCGTGAACTACCCTCAAGGAAACAGCCAAGCAAATGCAACGAACAAAGCCATGTTCAGCAACATCAAAAAGAACTTGTAGGAGGCTAAAGACAAGTAGTTAGAAGAGCTGCCGGTTGTGGTATGGGCCCATTAAACCACGGAGCAGAGGTCGACTGGAAGAATGCCATTCGCCATGGTCTACGGATCAGAGGCTGTGATCCCTACTGAGGTCGGCCCCCCGACCTTGTGCTCCGAAGTGGTAAGAGGTACCCCCTTAAACGAACGCCAGCTAAGTCGTAATATAGACCTCCTGGAGGAAACAAGAGACATGGCTCTGGTCCACCTGGCTTCATACCACCAGTAGGCTAGGTTTTACTATGCAAAAAAGGTCAGTGCTCGACGATTTAATGCCGGGGATTGGGTCTTGAAATTTAGAACAGAGAATACCTCGAAACTGGACTCCAATTGGATCAGACCCTATGAGGTGATCAAAGCACTCAACAATGGTGTGTATATCCTGAAAGAGCTCAAGACCGGGCAAAACTTGCTGAACACGTGAGACGCTCAGCACTTGAAAAAATATCACGAGTAAAACATATGCATATGATGTAAGACCATGTGAATGCTTATATTATTGAAAAGCTTAAATCCAAGACAAGTCAAGTTCCTTTTTTGTCGCATGGATTCATCTTTTGGGTTGCTATGGAAAAAGGGGTCTGCCCACAATGGCAGACCCCATACGCACTATTCATGCGTAAGACCCATGTGAACGCTTATATTATTAAAAAGCTTAATTCTGAAACAGGTCAGGTCTTCTACTACAGGAAAGGATCTGCCCACAGTGGCAGACCCAACGTTTTATTTGCATGGGCAAAAGATCATACCGAGTTACCACGGGAAAGGGTTGGCCCACAGTGGCAGACCCAATGTTTTATTTGCACAGGCAAAAGATCATACCAGGCTGTTACGGGAAAGGGTCTGCCCACAGTGGTAGACCCAACGTTTTATTTGCACAGGCGAAAGATCATACCAGGCTGCTACGGGAAAGGGTCCGCCCACAGTGGCAAACCCCATGTCTCAGTTGCACAGGTAAAAAATACACCGAGTTACCACGGAAAAGGGTCTGCCACAGTTGCAGACCATATGCACGACTCGCTCAAAAATGATCGTACTATAGGAGTCACGTCCCTTGTCGACGACCCGAGAAAAGGTACGAAGAGGAAACAGCAGTGCAACAAAAACTTGCCAGCAGACCTCACAAACGCTCATATTATGGGAGTCACGTTGCTTGTCGATGACCCGAGAAAATATACGAAGAGGAAACAGCTGTACAACAAAAACTTGCCAGCAGACCTCACAAACGCTTGTACTATGGGAGTCACGTCGCTTGTCGACGACCCAAGTTTGCACAGCTGTTTCCTCTTCGTATATTTTCTCGGGTCGTCGACAAGCAACGTGACTCCCATAGTACGAGCGTTTATGAGGTCTGCTGACAAGCTTTTGTTGCGCAGTTGTTTTCTCTTCGTACGTTTTCTCAGGTCGTTAGCAAGCGACGTGACTCCCATAGTACGAGCATTTGTGAGGTCTGCT